>SKCR01037989.1:0-95330 GCA_019454045.1 Zanthoxylum bungeanum | reverse complement strand
CGGTTACAGGTCCTTCCTCAAAAAACTCTTGACGCGACCATTCCCTTAATGATTTTTCTTCTGTTTATTCACTCGATGATGATCCTACGAATGTATCGATCTGTTCTCCTAAACTTTCTAAAGAGTCTCCACTCGACATATTCTATTCAGCGAGTCTACAAACAAATAATTTCTAGGATTTGGGGTTCCTTAAAGATCAAATCCTACTCCTATCTCCAAACACAAATCCACCAAATAACGTATGATTCTAAAGATCAAACAACCTAATTTAGCTAAGAACAGATTGAAGCTACTCTACGAATATTCAAAGCAAATGAAGAACGCGAAGAGAGTGTAAAGAAGTACCTTGAAGCTTGAAGTTCTCTCCCAAATCGATTGATCTTGTGAATGAAACAAATGAACCCATCAAGCCACTCTTATACTACTTCTTTTGGCGGTTCATTTCCCGCCATAAGACTCCTCGTTATTCGCGCTAGGTTTTACTCCGTTAAACGACACGTGGAAGATCTGAATTCCTGAACCACCGTTTGGTTCAGTCGAAAGGGACATTCCCCTGGACTCATCTCGAGTCAAGTAAACTCCTGAACCACGTTTGGTTCAGTTGGGGACATTCCCCTAGACTCATGCGAGTCAAGTAAGTAAACTCCTGAACCACCGTTTGGTTCAGTCGACAAGGGACATTCCCTGGACTCATCTCGAGTCAAGTGAATTCCTGAACCACCGTTTGGTTCAGTCGACAAGGGACATTCCCCTAGACTCATGTCGAGTCAAGTAAATTCCTGAACCACCGTTTGGTTCAGTCGACAAGGGACATTCCCTGGACTCATCTCGGGTCAAGTGAATTCCTGAACCACCGTTTGGTTCAGTCGACAAGGGACATTCCCCTAGACTCATGTCGAGTCAAGTGAATTCCTGAACCACCGTTTGATTCAGTCGACAAGGGACATTCCCCTAGACTCATGTCGAGTCAAGTAAACTCCTGAACCACCGTTTGGTTCAGTCGACAAGGGACACTCCCTGGACTCATCTCGAGTCAAGTGAATTCCTGAACCACCGTTTGGTTCAGTCGACAAGGGACATTCCCCTAGACTCATGTCGAGTCAAGTAAACTCCTGAACCACCGTTTGGTTCAGTCGACAAGGGACATTCCCCTAGACTCATGTCGAGTCAAGTAGTAAACTCCTGAACCACCTGTTTGGTTCAGTCGACAAGGGACATTCCCCTAGTCGATCAAGTCCGTAAGTCGAGTCTGTTAGATAGGACGTAAACTATCACTGTGAGTAAACGACACGGCACAAACGTTTCGGTTCAGTCGACAAGGGACATTCCCCTGAGACTCATGTCGAGTCAAGTGTAAACTCCTGAACCACCGTTTGGTTCAGTCGACAAGGGACATTCCCCTAGACTCATGTCGAGTCAAGTAAACTCCTGAACCACCGTTTGGTTCAGTCGACAAGGGACATTCCCTGGACTCACGTCGAGTCAAGTAAACTCCTGAACCACCGTTTGGTTCAGTCGACAAGGGACATTCCCTGGACTCATCTCGAGTCAAGTAAACTCCTGAACCACCGTTTGGTTCAGTCGACAAGGGACACTCCCTGGACTCATCTCGAGTCAAGTGAATTCCTGAACCACCGTTTGGTTCAGTCGACAAGGGACATTCCCCTAGACTCATGTCGAGTCAAGTAAATTCCTGAACCACCGTTTGGTTCAGTCGACAAGGGACATTCCCTGGACTCATCTCGGGTCAAGTGAATTCCTGAACCACCGTTTGGTTCAGTCGACAAGGGACATTCCCCTAGACTCATGTCGAGTCAAGTAAACTCCTGAACCACCGTTTGGTTCAGTCGACAAGGGACATTCCCCTAGACTCATGTCGAGTCAATTGAATTCCTGAACCACCGTTTGATTCAGTCGACAAGGGACATTCCCCTAGACTCATGTCGAGTCAAGTGTATTCCTGAACCACCGTTTGGTTCAGTCGACAAGGGACATTCCCCTAGACTCATGTCGAGTCAAGTAAACTCCTGAACCACCGTTTAGTTCAGTCGACAAGGGACATTCCCCTAGACTCATGTCGAGTCAAGTGAATTCCTGAACCACCGTTTGGTTCAGTCGACAAGGGAAATTCCCCTAGACTCACGTCGAGTCAAGTAAACTCCTGAACCACCGTTTGGTTCAGTCGACAAAGGACATTCCCCATGACTCTTGTCGAGTCAAGTTGGACTCCTGAACCTGCATTTGGTTCAGTCGACAAACGGGCATAGTCGAATCAAGGTTAGACTCCTGAACCTGCATTTGGTTCAGTCGACAAACGGGCATAGTCGAGTCAAGGTTAGACTCCTGAACCTACATTTGGTTCAGTCGACAAACGAACATAGTCGAGTCAAGGTTAGACTCCTGAACCTGCATTTGGTTTAGTCGACAAAGGGACATTCCCCATGACTCTAGTCGAGTCAAGGTTAGACTCCTGAACCTGCATTTGGTTCAGTCGACAAACGGGCATAGTCGAGTCAAGGTTAGACTCCTGAACCTGCATTTGGTTTAGTCGACAAAGGGATATTCCCCATGACTCTAGTCGAGTCAATTTTTGGACTCCTGAACCTGCATTTGGTTCAGTCGACAAATGGATATTCCCCATGACTCTTGTCGAGTCAAATGGGACTCCTAAACTTACATTCGGTTCAGTTGACCAGAGAATGTTCCTCATTACTTATGTCGAGTCAAATGTATCCATGGATCTTCAAACTGATCAGACGACCAAGAACCAATTACCATAAAGTTAAGTCAAAACAGAAAGACTAAGACTTCGTCTCCCCAGACGATACACGCGATATATTCCAAAAAAAACACATTTTGCACAAGCTCTTATAAAACAATCCAACAGAAAGTGATACATTCTTGTCACGTGCTTCTGTGATTAGTATCATTCGACACAAACGTATATACTCTCTAAGACAAAACTTCTTTGACTTAGAGAGTAAGGGACAAACTGTAAGAGCCAAATTTGGTCTAAGGGTAAAACTGTCTTTCACCTTAAGCCCATCAGCATGTTAGGCCCGAAACCAAAGCCCAAAGAATTATGTATTTGATTACAATTAAAATCATAAAGCATGACCACTTAACCTAACTCTAGCACTAATCCCCACCACTCCACTTAACCTAACTCTAACAATAATCCTCACTTACTCCAAAACCATTACCAAATACACCAAACCTCAGATCATGTTTTATCTATAAATATGAAAAGAATATAGGAAGAAAGCATTCAAGTCTCATTTCTCTCACCCTAATACTTCATGCTCTCAATCCTTAATCCCCTCATATATTACACGGCTCTCACGGCCAAACAAGGAAGTAGAGGTAATATTCACCTTGCTTTCCCATTTTACAAACTTATTTCCTGCCACTGACTTGGGCGTCGGAGTGTACCCGGTATCCACCACACCGGTGGTAGCCTACTCTCGTCCACTCTACTTTGTTTTTGCAGGATTGCTAGTGCCCAACTTACAAATTCTGATTGGGGACCCTTGGCGAATTCCGGAGTCCACAATAATGAAATTGCCTTTTGCCGTTTTGTAATATTATTTACTTTGATATATAAATGGCGAAAGTCCATATGATTAATACCGGATTGAGATGATATGAGACAGTATCAATCCATAAAGGTTTAATCATTAAATATCCCTAGTCGGAGTATTATCGAGATCGGACATCGATAATGTGGAATAGACTAGTATTGCGCTTGTGCACGTGTGAGGGCACAACGGCATAGTTCTCATATATTTAAGTATTGGATACTTATGCAAGTGCGATAGGAGGTTGTGTTTTACCGATGGTACGAAAAACAGCTTCGCTCTGGATAGACCCCGCGGAATCCCATTGGTAGTATGTCTGCGGTCTATGGGAGGCCGCATCAGGGTAGGTGTATATGGTCTTAACCTGAGACTTACATCGCTAGTACTTGCGACAATCGGTAAACTTTGGTTTTGGTGGTGGGGACCTTAACCGGTTCTGTGTACACCTCTTCTGGGTTTATCGAGAATCGTAGTGTACTGGATGTGATGTCGAGATGGAAGTATCACTTCAGACATATGGAGGTGATGATCACGCAGGACACAGAACTAGTACTCTATAAAAGGTTGCAACCGTCGGGACAATATGACCAGGTCAGGATTGTCCGATTTGAAGAGACTAGTTGCTTGATGTCCGATATATGTTTCGTACGGGGCAGACACATTTCCAGCCCCAGGCCTAACATGTGATCGTCCGATACTGGATCGATGTACGCAATACTACGGTATACTACGCTTGATATAGATCTAATATTCCAGTAAGAATATTTCTGGAGAATTGGGTAGGCATGGCGCTTTGCTAGAAGCCAACCTTGTCTTGTGAATCGGTAAGAACGTAGTACGAAGGTACGTACGTGTTCGGATTATCCGACGACCGTAGTTACTGCCAACATATCCGGAGATCTCTTGGGTCGCTTCCTGAAGATTCACCTATGATATTTGATTCGGACTTAATTAATCTTGGATTAATTGCGGAGAAACTTTATCTTGGATAAAGTGCCTTATTTAGAGAGAGAACGATTAATTTAGAATTAATCGATAAAATTATTATATTCGATATAATAATCGAAATTCGATTTCGACGCGAAATTAAAATTAGATTTTAATTCGGGCAAACGAGTTAATTAGAATTAATTCGTTAGCGACGTAAATAATAATTTCGCTAGGCGCAATTATTTATTTAAATTCGATTTAATTAACGTCGCGACGTAAGTTCGGTATTTCGGAAATATCGAACCCGAACGCGTGAGTGCACGTGGGCCCACTTTCATTTGGAAACGTGTGGGGCCCACATGACACATGTCATTATATGCATTATTTAATTGTTAATACATTGCATGGTGATAGTGTACAATACACTCAATGTTTTGCATGGAGTTTGAGTGTTTGACACTCTAAGCCATTGCATGATTTGTGTCATAAGTTTATTATTAATTTAATAAATATTATGACATAAATATAAATTGATTTTTGTAACAAAGATCATGACAACTCTCCTCTCTCTCTCACAATGCCGTGACTTCCATTAGGGCAAAGAAGATTTGATTTTCTTTTCTCCATTTGCTAGCACATTGAAGGATCAAATGAGGTGATAGGGAAACCATCAAAGAGCTTGGAATACACAAAGCTTGGAGCTTCAACTCTTCTTCCTCCCTTGGCCGAAACTTGAAGCTTGGAGATTCAAAGATTTTCTTCATCACTTCTCATCACAAAAGCTTTGTAAGTATGATTCCGCCATACTTCATCTTTTAATATATATTCATTGTTGTATTTCATATGCTTAATCTTTCCTTGGGACATATATTTGGGTATAGGATACTCATGCAAGTGTAATAGGAGGTTTTGTTTTACCGATGGTACGGGAAACAGCTTCGCTCTGGATAGACCCCCTCAGAATTCCATTGGTAGTATGACTATGTGTCTATGGAAGTCCGAATTTACTGCCAACATATCCAAGGATCTCATTAGTCGCTTCCCAAAGATTCACCGATGACGTATGACTCGCACTCTAAATTAATCTAAGATTAATTAGAAGAGAGAGAAAATTAATCTGGGATTAATAGCGGAGAAATTTTATCTAGGATAAAATATCAATTAAAGAGAGATAACGATTAATTTGGAATTAATCGATAAATTAATATATTTGATATATTAAACGAAATTGGATTTCGACGCGGAATTAAAATTAGATTTTAATTCCGGCGAACGAATTAATTTAGAATTAATTCGTTAGCAACGTTAATAGTGATTTCGCTAGGCGTAATCATTTAATTACGACGTAATGGAAAATTCGTTAATTTGGAATTAGCGAACCCGAGCCTGAGATTATTTGCGAGCGCATTCGCATTTTGAATTCGAGTGCGGCACGCAAGTCAAATCAAGCGTCAAATCGCTATTCGCAACTAGCGTCACATCATTCGTCAATCAAGTGATGGATGTCTTTCACTTTGAGTGATTGACGCAAGTCACTATTCATGATTGATGGATTGATGTGAGTTGATGGAGGTTGGTGTGGCTTTATTGTTTGACTTTTGTAAAGCCAAATTTGTGGTAAATCTTTTATTTATTTTTGGAAAATATATATGTGGATTTTTATAAAAAAAACCAATTAATTCAATAATTTCTCTCTTCCTCTCTTCTCTCTCATCTCACGCCCAATGGGCAAAAACTGCTCACTGTCTTCTTCAAAATGCCGAGCAGTGTGGGGAGCTTGGAGTGTGATTTTGTGGCAAAATCACAAGTGCTAGCACACTTACGAGACTTGCGAAGGAGATAGAGAAGTCTACCCATAAGACGAGAACCATTCGACGAAGCTTGGAGCTTGACGAAGGACCAAAAATGAAGCCAAAACAGTGAGGAAATTCTGCTCACTGCCGAATGCAGTCCAAGGCAGAAAATTGAGTTTTGTTGCTTGCCGCGTCGCTCAACCGATCGATGTTAGTATTCCGCAACTTCTTCGATGTGTATTCGCACTTGATTCATGCTTATTATTGATCTTGGGACCTTAATAGAAACCAACAATGGCATCTAGAGCAAGGTTTGAGCATGAAAAAGTTTAGGGTTAAAATTTGGGTAAATTGATTTTGAGCATGAATTTGTGAAATTGGATGAATGAATATGCTTAAATGTGTTTGAATTGAAGTTTGATTGGATCAATTTCAAGAAAATTGGTTTGGAACAATTTTGCCCAAATTTGGATGGCTTGGCCGAATGCCTTATGCCCTAAAATGTCTTGGATTTTTTTATTGTTGATTCATTGGATGAGTTAGAATCATTCGGGAATGTGATTTAATGTCGATTGTGGAATAAATTGGATTGAATTCGAATCGGACACAAATCCCCTCCCTTGGCCGAGACTTGTAGCATGTAAATTGGGTTTGATTTTAATCAAATTGTGTTGGACATGTGATGATGAAAATGAGCATGATTAGTTATGTTAATAATGTTTTTTGAAATGTTAATTGGTTAATTAATTGTGTAATGCACTTTATGTAATTAAATTGTGAAATTGGGTTTTTGGATTTAATTATAATTGGGCCATAAAATTGGATTTGGGCTTTTGTGTTGTAATTGAGCTTATTGGGCTTTTTGTACAAAGTTGGGTTAGGCAATTGGATTGGATCCAATTAGGCCCAAAACCGCTTCCATAAAGCCCAAATGCAACTTAATGGACCTTTAAAGTTTAATTGGGCCTAATGGGCCAAAATTGATTTCTGGGCTTATGGGGTAATTCCCGGATTGGATTTTGGTTATTCGGTTTGATTCGAGTTGACCAAAAGTCAACGCCTTAAGAAATTAATTAAAAGCCCATTGGACTTTAATTAAATTGACGTTAGACGTTAATCAGGCATTGAGACCCGTTGCGATTAAATTTGGAATTTAAGTCGTAAAAGTTCATTATTAAAGTGTAGTATTTAAATTGGAATTAAATAGCGAATTAGAATTGAATGCATATTAAATTGGATTTAATGATGTAGTTTAATTTAATTCGAGAATTCGTACTTTGAGTACTTATTCGCAAAAACGAGTTTGACTCGAACAAAATCAAATCGTTGTTTGAACATTGGATGATCACTAATTATCAGATTAATTAATTTGATTAGATTGATTGATAACATGCTTGTGTGAATACATGGTTACGATGCATGAATAATGTATATCGGATGATATTAGATGGGTGGGACAATTTTAGAAATTGTTGTAATAAATTTGATTTATTAATTGGACCTGCGTGTCCAGCCTTATACCTCCATATTCTTTGTATTCTCTTCTCACATATTCCCCTCAATGTAAAGGATGATTAAATGTTTCTTTAAAGTGTAGTGTAACGGGTAGAAGTAAATACTTGTGCTAGCGGGAGAGATAAATGGAGAGATTTGATCTAGGATCAATGTGTAAAGTATCCATCCGCATATCATTATTATTTTTCATATGCGCTTTATTTGTGTTTAGAATGCATGTTTAAGGGTGTTTTGATGATGAGACCTTAACAAAGATAATAAATTGGTTGCCAATTTGCACGCGAAAAACCCTCGCACAATATTAAGCGTTTTTCCTTCCATTGAGTGATTCTCACTCAAGATCCGAGACTGGCATTGGCTTGTTGGCCAAAGTCAAGGCCTTTGTCCGTCGAGGATGTTTTGAATCACGAAGGCTTTGTTCTATATCAGTGTCTTGTCCAAGTTGTGGTTTGTTGGCCAAAGTCAAGACCACTTCTTGTCCATCGACAATGATTACGAAACTTTCCATGGTCAATGGGTCGCGCTTAACTAGGATCACTAAGTTTGTTGTGCCAAAGCCAAGGCTTAGTTGATTCAGAGGAAAAAGGTTAGGTAATACATTGGATGTATTGGCATATATAAGATATGTGTTTCGGACTTGGATGTCCCCTACCGGATCTAGGAATTGGATTGGATCCAATCGATCTTAGAGATCTACCTAGTTAATTATCATACAATTTGTTGGCCAAAGTCAAGATTGTGTGATATTTAACGGGATCCTAGCCCACTAGGAAACACGATTCCCGAGTACTCGACAGTGGGTTAGAGGGTCGCCGAAAAATAGTGGGAGGCAAGAATTGAATTTGCAATACTCGTTCAATTACTCGCCATACGCGCTCAAACAAATATCATTCGTCGTTATAGATTAAATGTTAGTTGGACTAATATTTAAATTGTTGTTTTAATAAATAGTTGGACTATATTCAAACTATTCATTTATAGTTGATTTTATAATTGGATTATAGTAATCAATATAATTGATATTAATCTATTAAATTATGGTTGATTAAATAGTTGGAATATTGTAATAATTATAATAAATAGTACCTGATATCGTTGATTAAATAGTTGGACTATTAAAATCAAGATAAAATTGAAAGATTGACGTTTAATACATAATCCTAGGGAAAATGTATTTAAATGGTTTAATTTTCAAATTGGAATAAATTTCAGGATGGTCCTGGAAAATAATAAGTTACTTTATTTGATAAAATAACATATTAAGCCTAAGCAAGGAGTTAAGCAAATAGTAGAGCATAATCTTTGAAATTATGTGATGATACTTAAGTGCTTAATCCATTAATGCTTATACTACTACCGCATTAGACTCCTTAATTTCTGAATCAGAACTAAGGATTAGATCCTTAAAGTATGATAAAGAAATTGAAGGATCTTCATAAATCTATACTTCGATTTTAGAAGTACTAAAATTGCAATAATAACTCTTGGAGGGTTAATGACTATTCTCAAGGAGATAAAGTCAAAAGTTTGCAATTAGGCAAGTAGAGCAAGGCGCACCTTACTTCGATATTCTAGAAGGCCGAGGCTAGGCCAAAGGCTTCTGGAGTATTGAAAAGGGCAAAGGCAAAATCATTATAATCTTCTAGGAAGATAAAAGGACATATCCATAAATGTCTGCTTAAAATGTGGCAAACGGGATCGCGGAAGCATGACTGCCGTTTGGACAAAGCAGACATGAAGGAATTGAAGAACGAGCAAGGCTCTGACTTCAAATATGATTGTCATAAATATATTCACTACTAGTATTAAAATTGGATTTTAGATACTTAGTGTGATATATATATATATATTGATGTTCAGAATCTGTTTTGAATAGGATACTGACTTCAATCGAGATTAATCTGTGATTTGGAAA
This sequence comes from Zanthoxylum bungeanum, assembly GCA_019454045.1. NCBI lineage: Eukaryota > Viridiplantae > Streptophyta > Magnoliopsida > Sapindales > Rutaceae > Zanthoxylum > Zanthoxylum bungeanum. The sequence continues at coordinate 85,599 of SKCR01037989.1, read as the reverse complement.
CGGGACGAAAGTCACTGTTTCAACCGTAGATACCCAAGTTTAGGAACTACCTTCAGATATGTACCTAAATCTGGAAACTGTTATAATGTAACTAGTTTGACTAGAAACATTATCTCTATATCAGTGTTTTTACCCGCTGCGGGTGAACCTTTATATTCTAGAACACTAAAGTGTTTTATTATATAAAGATGATATTGAGATAAACACATTAGATGTGAATAACAGAGTTTATATTTTGAATATAAATAAATCTCAAACATAAACATGACAAACAAATAGCTCAAACTGATTTGATCAAGTGAAAACTAATTGTGGCGTTGTCGTCTGGGACACAATTAAACAAGACTCGTATATCCACACTTTTGAAGAGTGGATACTAGGACTAATTTGATTCCATTCAAATAAAGTCTACGAATCTTGTTTATTGGGCAAAGTGCCTAAAACACTATTTACTTGGTAAAATTGTAAATGCCACTGATCTGTTAGCCCTAGTTCATAGTAGAGCAAGTGGGCCCATGTCTAGCTAGGCTAGATGTGGATATGAATATTTCATGACCTTTACGGATGTGGCATCGCGTTATGGTTATGTGTTTCTTTTGAAACACAAATCTAAAACTTTTAAAGTTTCGACACGAAATAGACAAACAGATCGACTAAAGTATTAAACCGTCACGGTTGGACCGTAATGAAAAATACTTAAGCAATAAGTTTCTTATATACTTGAAAGAGTATAGTATTCTTTCAAATGAGGACTCCTCCCGGAACACGTCAAGTTGACGGTGTGTCCGAACGGATTCACCAAATTGTGTTAGACATGATAAGGTTAATCATGAGTCGCTCTGAGCTACCATTTCCTTCTACGGATAAGCTTTAAACAGTGCAAGAACTTATTTAGAATAAGGTTCCATAATAATCTGTTTGACAAATATCATATTAGATATGAACAGGAAAGAAACCAGGTTTCTAATTCCTGAAAATTTGGGTATGCTAGGCATATGTTTGGATGATGCCAAACTAGAACCCAAATTGGATAAGTGCCAATTGTAGGTTATCCTAGGGAAACTATAAGTATTGTACTTATACATCTCATAAGAGAACAATTAGATTGTTGCTCACCATGCAGTTTTCCTAAAAGGAATACCGATATGCAGTGGTAAGTGGGAGGATAGTAAAACTCGATGAAAATCGGAGTAATATTATTCAAGGCATCGAATCCTAATGGAACACAAATAGTTCATAAAGGGTGAAACTATACCATAATCTTCGAATACACAAGAACCGCGTAAGTCGGAGAGAGTCAGAAAACAACCTGGGGTATGGGTTTCTGATCTCACCTCGTAAAGATGTTAATCTTTTGAGGTATGCCAACTGACTACGTATGAGGAAGTGATACAAGATATCGACTCCCTATTATGACAAAGTGTCATGAGTCCGAAATGGATTCCATGTATATCAACAAGTTTGGATACTAGTTGATGTACCGCAAGGCATTTTGCCTACTGGTACTATATAAGTCTTCAAGGAAGACATACATGAATGGCAACATACCAACGTATAAAGCTAGGCTTTTAGCGGAAAGATATCATTATCAACATTGTGTTGATTACGATTCAACCTTTTACCTGTTGCCACGGTAAATCCATTTGGATAATGCTTGCTAATGCTGCATGTTTTATTTATGAAATATGGAAGCTGAATGGCAAAATCGCTTTCCTGAAAAGGAAACCATTTGGAGGATGTTTACAACATCCTGTCGGTTTTGTCGTACCATAACTAGCAAACGAGGTTTGCGGGTTATTCGATCCATGTTTGGAATGAAACAAGCATAGGTTCTTGGAATTGTCGTTTTGATGTAATCATAATGGTTTATGATTTAATTCAAAACAAAATGATTCTTGTGTATATAAGAGGGTTAGTGGGAGCGCACTGACAGTGGCTGTCCTATAAATAATGATAATACGTCATTTCTGGAATTGATATTCACATAAAAAAAATAATCGATGAAAGCTTGGCTTTCGAGAAAACTATCCGAGAACTCGTACATTGAAAAATGTACGTGACGTGGTGTCTCATACGCTTTGAGCATATGGATTCACAAACAGGCCAATCCAGTGATAGTCACTGGATTGATGTTAAGAACATCCATTAGTATCTTAGAGAACTAAGGATGCTGTCTTAGTCTGTGGAGAATGAGAACTTGAAGTGACTGGGATGACTGTAGCAAGTTTCCTAAACCGATAAAACGACTATAAGTCATAAACGGTACTATACAGTTTGAATAACGGTACAGTGAGCTGGAAATCTTCCAAGTAAGATACTGTTACCGAATAAACAACAAATGCGAATTATTCTGCAGCTGAAGCGGCAATAGAAGCCTTCTGGGTCGATATAAATCTAATTAGATTAGATATAGTTCTGTTAGCAGCTGAGCTAGGCGTCAGCACAGGCTAAAGAATTAATGGTCTCATCAACGATCCGGATACATACTTTGACTATTCATCTGATTCGTTCGGATCATACATTGATGATCGAATAAATCGCATCAGATGATAATCATGCAAATCCGCTGACGAAAGCATTTCTCAGCAGTTTGAGCCAACCGTACATAGTTCGGGTGTTAAGCACTCGAGTGACTGGCTATAGGCCAAGTGGGAGATTGTTGGACAATTATGACCCATAGCGTCACTATTTGTACAGATCATGGTGTTGTTGTACAAATTAACTATGTGACAAAGGAGATTGCACTCTTATCATTTGTGATTAGATCACCTAGATGTATAAATGATGAGAGGTCCCTATGATTTGTTCCTGGACGGAGAATGATATGAGACAGTATCAGTCCACGAAGGATAAATCATTAAATATCCCTAGTCAGAGTATTATCGAGAATGGTCATCGATAAATAAAAGACTAGTATTACACTTGTGCGCGTTGTGAGGGCACACAACGGCATAGTTCTCATAAATTTGGGTATAGGATACTCATGCAAGTGTAATAGGAGGTTGTGTTTTACCGATGGTACGGGAAACAGCTTCGCTCTGGATAGACCCCCTCAGAATTCCATTGGTAGTATGACTATGTGTCTATGGAAGTCCGAAATCAGGGTAGGTGTATTTGGTATTAACTTGAGACTTGCACCGCTAATACTTGCGACAATCAATATACTTTGGTTGAGGTCGTCCAGGGCTTTAACAGGTTCTGTGTACGCCAATACTGGGTATATTGAGAATCGTAGTGTGTTGGGTGTGATGTCAAGATGGAAGTGTCACTCCAGTCATATGGAGATGATGGCCACGTAGGATACGGGACTGGTTCTCTTAAATGCTGCAGCTATCGGGATAAAATGACAAGGTCAGGTTTATCCAATTATAGAGACTAGTCACCAGACATCCGACATGTGCTTCGTACGGGGCAGACACAATTCCAGCCCCAGGCCTAGCACGTGATCATTCGATATTGGACAGAAATACGCACAATACTACGTATACTACGCCTGATACAGATCCTTTATTCCTGTAAGGATGTTTCCGGAGAATTGGGTAGGCATGGCGCTTTGCTATAGGCCAACCTTGTCTTGTAAATCGGTAAAACGTAGTATGAGGTACTTACATGTTCGGATAGTCCGACGACCGAATTTGCTGCCACATATCCGGGGATCTCATGGGTTGCTTCCCAAAGATTCACCGATGACGTATGACTCGCACTCTAAATTAATCTGGGATTAATTAGAAGAGAGAAAATTAATCTGGGATTAATAGCGGAGATATTTTATCTGGGATAAAATATCAATTAAAGAGAGATAACGATTAATTTGGAATTAATCGATAAATTAATATTTGATATATTAAACGAAATTGGATTTCGATGCGGAATTAAAATAAGATTTTAATTCGGGCGAACGAATTAATTTAGAATTAATTCGTTAGCGACGTGAATAGTGATTTCGCTAGGCGTAATCATTTAATTACGACGCAACGGAAAATTCGTTAATTTTGAATTAGGGAACCCGAGCCCGAGATTATTTACGAGCGCATTCACATTTCGAATTCGAGTGCGGCACGCAAGTCAGATCAAGCGTCAAATCGCTAGTCGCAACTAGCGTCACATCATTCGTCAATCAAGTGATGGATGTCTTTCACTTTGAGTGATTGACGCAAGTCACTATTCATGATTGATGGATTGATGTGAGTTGATGGAGGTTGGTGTGGCTTTATTGTTTGACTTTTGTAAAGCCAAATTTGTGGTAAATCATTTTATTTATTTTTGGAAAATATATAAGTGGATTTTATACACAAAAACCAATTAATTCAATAATTTCTCTCTTCCTCTCATCTCTCTCATCTCACGCCCAAGGGGTAAAAACTGCTCACTGTCTTCTTCAAAATGTCGAGCAGTGTGGGGAGCTTGGAGTGTGATTTTGTGGTAAAATCACAAGTGCTAGCACACTTACGAGACTTGCGAAGGTGATAGGGAAGTCTACCCATGAGACGGGAACCATTCGACGAAGCTTGACGAAAGACCAAAAACGAAGCCAAAACAGTGAGGAAATTCTGCTCACTGCCGAATGCAGTCCAAGGCAGAAAATGGAGTTTTGTTGCTTGCCGCGTCGCTAAACCGATCGATGTTAGTATTTTGAAACTTCTTCGATGTGTATTCGCACTTGATTCATGCTTATTGTTGATCTTGGGACCTTAATAGAAACCAACACTTTAATCCAACATGATTAGCCCATGCGCACTAGATTAACAATGCATAAATAAATAAAGCAATAACACGTGGACAATAAATAACAGAATAATAAGAGAGATGCGACCTAGGCCGACATCTATATGGGACCTCATATGCCCGATTGAACGTATTTCACATTCAATCGAGTATACTTCGTCCGGCGCGGCAAAACGTCATGGTAAATGTAGCCTTAAGGCATTTCCCTCGAATAAAGGACCTTTAGTCCAACATGATTAGCCCATGCGCACTAGATTAACAATGTATAAATAAATAAAGCAATAACACGCGAAAAGTAAATAACGGAAAATAAAAGAGATGCGACCTATACCGACATCTATATGGGACCTCGTATTCCCGATTGAATTTATTTCACATTCAATCAAGTATACTTCGTCCGATGCGGCAAAACGTCGCGCTAAAGGTAGCCTTTAGGCATTTCCCTCGAATAGAGGACATTTAATCCAACATGATTAGCCCATGCGCACTAGATTAACAATGCATAAATAAATAAAGCAACAACACGCGGAAAGTAAATAACGGAAAATAAAAGAGATGCGACCTATGCCGACATCTATATGGAACCTCGTATTCCCGATTGAATTTATTTAACATTCAATCAAGTATACTTCGTCCGATGCGGCAAAACGTCGCGGTAAAGGTAGCCTTAAGGCATTTCCCTCGAATAAAGGACCTTTAGTCCAACATGATTAGCCCATGCGCACTAGATTAACAATGTATAATAAATAAAGCAATAACACGCGAAAAGTAAATAACGGAAAATAAAAGAGATGCGACCTATGCCGACATCTATATGGGACCTCGTATCCCGATTGAATTTATTTCACATTCAATCAAGTATACTTCGTCCGATGCGGCAAAACGTCGCGGTAAAGGTAGCCTTTAGGCATTTCCCTCGAATAGAAGACCTTTAATCCAACATGATTAGCCCATGCGCACTAGATTAACAATGCATAAATAAATAAAGCAATAACAAGAGGAAAGTAAATAACGGAAAATAAAAGATATGCGACCTAGGGCGACACTATATAGGACCTCGTATGCCCGGTTGAACGTATTTCACATTCAATCAAGTATACTTCGTCCGGCGCGGCAAAACGTCGTGGTAAAGGTAGCCTTTAGGCATTTCCCTCGAATAGAGGACCTTTAATCCACCATGATTAGCCCATGCGCACTAGATTAACAATGCATAAATAAATAAAGCAATAACATGCGGAAAGTAAATAACAAAAAAAAAACACAAACAATGAATGAACACAAAATTAAATAACAAAAATGAAACACGTGCTCGAAAGTTTCTCAAGCGGTACGTGGAGTTGTATCCCAAGTACAGACCGCACTACCGTCCATTCGGATTCGGCTATGGAATTTACGTCTGGGTTTCCATCCGATATACCGCAAGAGATAGAACACAATCATCAACCCAATATGAATGAAAATAGATGTGGAACATAATGATGCAATGTGAATGAACTAACAATAACTAACTGAAAAGATAAATAAAAAGCAAAGGGTGCCCTCAGGTCTTACCTTTTAAATTGCTTATTGGAAGTGCGTTACGTCGTTGTCGGAAGGGTTAATATTCTGTCACTTTTCCGGTTCACTGATTCAACATTTTATCTATTGTTTTTCTATTTTTACTGCTGTTTCGATCGCTATTTTTACTGCTATTTCTCCGTTGTTTTTGCTGATGTTTCGGTCGCTATTTTTACAGCTGTTTTCTTCGCTATTTTGGATTATTTTTAGGGACTATTTTTGGATTGGTTTACTCTCAGTTTATGGGCTGTTTTACTCACTGTTTCAGCTGTTTTCTCATTCTATTTCTCACGTTGGTTTCTGTTTGGTGGGGGCTGAATTTGGTTGATCTATTTGTGTCAGTTATTGGTTATTATTTGTGGTTGGTGTCAGTTTGTGAGTGAGGCTGCTATTGTTTGTTTGTGTGGATGACTGGTTGTATTGTTAGTTGTTTGGCCAGTGTTTGAAGAGGCTATTAGGGTTTACGTTTCACGTGTCTCAGGGTCTTGTGTGAAGTCGTGAAGAGAGAATAAAGAATACGTAAGAGCTAAGATTTTTGTTTTTTATGTTCTGACGAGAGTCAGAAAGGGTGAAGAGGGGTCTTAGATTTCTAAAGTTGCCGAATGAGAGAGTGGTGAGAGAGGGAGGCCGTGAGTCTTAGGTTTTGTGAGTAGGGTTTTTTAGGTTTTTTTTTTTATTCTTTTGTTTTGGTTGTATGAGTGAGTGAAGGAAAATGAGAGGCTTAGGATTAGAGGTTGTTTTTTGGTTTTTTATTTGGCCGTGAAGCTTAGTGAAGAGTGAAGGGTTGTATGTGTCAAGAGAGAAGAAGAATAGGGTTTGGGTTATGTCTCTTTTTATAATAGTGCATGTTAGGGTTTCCTTGTGTGTGCATTCTTGAAAAATGGAACAAATCATGCAGAAAAGATGCATTTAATTAGTTTATTTGGGGAAAGAATATTGTATATTTTTTCATGGGGAATATATTTAAAATATTTTTAATTTGGAAGGTGATTTAATTGGATTAGGAAGGGGATTTGATTGGATTTTGACATGTGTTTTAAATATGATTTAATTGTTTTTGGATTGGGCTTGGGCGAAATGGGCTTTTCATGGGTTACGAGGGTTTTGGGCCGATGCCAATATTTTATAACAGAGATCAATCAAGCGAACCCAAGGCCAAACAAAAGAATTAAATTGATGATGTATTTATTTCTTAAATTTTCCCTTCCGACGTCCGTTTCCCGCGACTTCTGCAACTTATCGGGTAGTGCCTCCATACAAGGCTCATCATCGGGCTTTATGCAAAAATATAGTGTCTACACCAAGGCACACTTGAAGCACCAAGGGACACGACCAACATAAAAGTAGAACCATTGCAAGTATCCACAAAGATAATCACAAGACAGAAGGCCAAAAGGATCAGAGAAGCAATGGCAGGACTAGCTCAGAGTTTCATGACCGACTACAACACACAAGTCAGAGGTTCACCGGAGACACATGTTTAGTGGAGTCTCCATTGCTAGCAAAGCACATTGATTTCATGTTTTTAAGTTATCATTGGCAAGGTTTCATGGTGGTTTAAGGCTGATCTTGGATGCGTTTTGTTCCTACAAAATCATTTATTAAGGTTCTTAGGGTTTAAGAAATAATACTTGGGGTTTGCTTGGTTTTGAACCCAAACGAGTTTCTTGTTATATGGTGATGTATTTAAAACCTGAAGCTCCAAGTGTAGAATTGTACACCAATTTATCCTTTTACTTAGCTTTGAAAATTCCATCCTGAATAAATAATGCAACTGCCACTAATTGTATTTAATTTTCTGTCTGGTGCAATTTCTTTATTTTTATTTGAAATGGGATGGTTGGCACATTGTGACATCCGCACACTTTTTGTGTGTGTATAAAGTAAGTATATTAAACAAAATATGTATAAAAGTAAATGGGCATACCCAAGACAACTAGAGAGGACATGCCCTCATAGCATAAAGCCATAAGGCTACAAACAATACAAGACCATCAGAAGATGTCATCGGACAGGTGCCAGGAGAGGTGAAGCCATTTTTTTTTATCATAAGATGGTTTCACCCTCCGCAATAAACTATCACGAGTCCAAACAGCAAACACAATGTCACTTACTAGAGCACTGACAGGGCGATGAGGCACATCATGAGTACGGGCATTCCTCTCCCTCCAAATGTAGTAAACTGACACAGCAAACGAAAGCCGAACAAGAAGATGACATAATGAGCCGTTAGTGAACTGATATATCCACTCAACAGTCTGCAGCCAAACTCGAGAACTCCAATCTAACCCACACATGGCCAACACAGTCGTCCAAACCCGCGAAGAGAAAAAGTATTGGAAGAAAAGGTGATCAATATCCTCACTTGAACAACCACATAGGACGCATCGTGATCAAGTAGAGATACTGAAGCTCATCAGTTGATCCTGGGTACAAAGGCCACCCTGAATAGTCAACTAAAGCATAAAAGAATGGCACAAAATAGCTTTACGAAACCAAACAACCCAATACCAACGAATCAAAGTGCCCATCCTCCTCATAACATTCCAAGCACTATTCACTGAAAACATCCCTCTATTGTCATCCTCCCAAACCAACTCATCCTCCCTCATACTAGAAGGATCTGACTGATGGGACCGGGCCAACTCAACAAGGGCAGCAGACCTAGCTGGGGGCCAACGCCAAGAAGATTCGGAGATAATAGTAGCTACTGTAGCCAACCTATCCAAGCCATAGTCATAAATAACTCTCTCACCCAAAGTATCCATAATCGGACCCAGCGGATGCCAGTTATCAAACCACAACAACGTTTTCTCACTATTCCCAATCATAAACCTCATTCTCTGACTAGCCCAAAAACGAAGCTCCAAAATTTTCCGCCAGCTCCAAGAACAATCTATGGGACACGACACCTCCCAAAAGCTGCGCCCACGAAACAGGTAAGAATGAACCCAATTCGACCAAGAGGAGACCCGAACAGAGCAAATAAACCATAAATGCTTAACAATTGCCGGTCTATTCCAAGTTTCCAAACTCTTAATCCCCAACTCCCCTCTTCCAGAGGTAAACAAACTCTACACCAAGCCACTTTCGCCCCTGAGGAAATAAGCTCGCTACCCTTCCAAAGGAAAGATATGAGACTTGTCTCCACCTTCCTAATAATAGACTTAGGAAGAATGAATATGGATGACCAATAAACTTGAATGGAGAACAAAACTGACTTGATGAGCTAAAACCACCCCGCATACGAAAGAAACCTACTACTCCAACTCTTGGCACGCCCGACAATACGCTCGACAAGAGAAGAACAGTCTGAAGCTCGAAGCTTAGTAGAAATCAAGGGAACTCCCAAATACCGCACTGAAAGTACACCCTCTTGGTAACCCAAAACATGAAGCAGCCGATCCTGAATAGTATGAGAAATACCGGAGGAGAAAATATGACTCTTAGATGGATTCAGGACCAAACCCAATAAACTCATAAACTGCCATAGACAATCCCTGATCAAAGAGATCGAGGAGACATCCGCCTTACAAAAAATCATCAGGTCATCTGTAAAACAAAGATGTGTGAGACGGTCCTTAGTACACTGCACACTTTTAGTTGAGAGTGACTTATGATTTGTTATAATCTGACCTACTAGTAAGATATTATCATTGATTGAGGGTGGCCCACTTATAAGTACATTCAACTAGTGATGACGAAAGATCCAAGTCCATCTTGGATCCACATAGACCCGAAATATGTGTCTATAATTAAAATTTTCGAGCTCAGATGGTGGAATTCTAGACCCATAATTTTATCAATCTTGGTTAAAATACAAAACTATAAAAGAATGAAATTAAAAAAAATAATAAAAAGTACAAAATATAAATATAAAATAAAGTAATTAAAAATATAAATATAAATACAAAAAGTTAAAAATTTATGATTTCCCAATTTGGATATTTTTTCCCGATTCAAATACGAATTCGATCAACAAAACATTTCCGGATCCATATCCAAATCCATCGAATTTTTCCATCCATAATCCAATTTCCTAATCCAAAGGCCAAATGCATATTGTGAAATGAATGACAATTGCATTCACAAGTGTGAAATACTGACCTTTAGGCTGGATCATGAATCTCTTGCAACTAATCAGTATTCCTGTATACCGATATGTAAAATAGTAGATCATTAGACTTCAATATTGACGAGGAAATCACTTGGATGATTAGGCCAAGCAAACCCCACACAACAGATAGAAACCCCAAAAAACCGTGAATTAAGGTTACAAAGAAAACCCACAGAGAACTTTTCTTTGAGAACCCTTAAGATGATGGCATGTGTGTTCTGCTAGCACAAAGACGCCACTAAGGTTGTCATGCCTTAGATAAGTCATATTGTGTGAAATAAGGGAGATCCCTCCCTTAAGTAATTTCAGCCATAGCCAAGCGTTCAAAATGAATCAAATTTTGAAAATGGGGATTATCTTCATTAAGGAAGATCATTTACAACATATAATACAAGATAAGTTATTAAAATGCCTTTAAAAGTAAAAAGAAACTTACCAAAGTCACAATAGTGTTTGGCAAGCTTACCAAAGTCAACAAAAAGTGGTTGGCAAGCTTACCAAATTCAATAAAAATGGTTGACATCATACAAATGTTAAAAGAAAAAAGTTAACAAAGGCACAAAAAATCACAAAGGTGGCAAGTTTTTTCCCAAAATGACCAAATTGTCCCCTTTGCACAAAAACCTCAAAATTTAGTGGGCCTCATGTAACAATGCCCAAATGTTGTGTCTCAAGATTGGAAGTATGAATGGATTGCTTAAGAGATTAAACAAAATCTTATAAGGGAAATAAGGTAATTCTTATTATCTTTTGTATTGTAAATTATTTACAATTTGTTCATAGTTAGTTACATGAGATGTAACTTAGATTCATGCTTGTTTGATGTGTTTAGAAAAATAGAAACCAAATTGATGAGCCTAGAGATGCATGTGTAAAATTAATTAGGCTAATTAGTGTAATTAGGTCTAATTAAGGTGTAGGACACCAAATTTCCATTCTAGAGTTCCTTGGTGACCTATAATTGTTCTTGAGTTGCTTTCTGGTGGTTGACTCTTAATTGGTAATTAGAGATTTGGATTTACATGATTTTGAATTAATTAGGTGAATAATCGTCCAATTATTTCAATTATGGCTTAATTTATAAAATTGAGGTGCTATGGATGAAATTGGATGTATAATAATGCATTGGAAATATTTCTGAAATTTTTGTAATTGTTCCGGAAGCATTTTGAGAATTTTTCGTAAATATCGCATTTGGGGTAAAATCATAATTTTTTAATATTATTATTATTTGGCCATTTCTACAATACTCGGTGTACTGTAGTAGTGTATATAGTGCGTAAAAAAATTCTCCAAATTTTCAGAATAGTTTCCATAGCGTTTTAGGAATTTTCGGCATTAAGGGTAAAATGATAATTTGTTGAAAATAAAGTCATCAGTCGCTGTTATAGTTTGATCACTATTGTCCGATTATTCCGATCATTCAGTCCATTGATCGAGTAAATTGGTTAATGTGTAACCATATAAAGTGTTTCTAAAAATTTTGTCATCAGTTTTATGACCAGTCACACCTTAATATTTGATATTAATGAGTAATATGAGTGAAATAAAGATAAATTAAAGGTAAATGATACCGATAAATTTATCTAGATTAAAAATATTTTAAGAGTCTACGTTACCTGGCACATGCAACATTTGCTCCAACAAGAATGATATCAAAACAGGTCTGGTCATATATCCATAACAGTTTCATGCAATAATATATAATATTAGAATCCAAATTAATATTTAAACATGCAATTAATCTAGATATTTCTTGAGTTTTTGGTTTCGTCTCAGTGGAAAACATAACAGAGTCTTAAATACTAAGTTATGGTTTCCCGAGTAGAATAATTTTTTCATGAAAATGGTATTATTTAAATATCTACAATTGATATAGATTCTAAGCCCTAACCCTACTTTAGGAAAATCCACATTGATAAGGCTTAATAGTAACTTATGTGAGGGAACACTTTTTCTATGTCTGTTTTGTCAATACATATGTAAGTAAATTCCTAATGATGTACCTATAACGTGCTAAAGCTATGTAGGTATAGCTGATGGTAGTTTGCTTGCGCTAGTATAACTTATACGATAAGAGATAAATTCAAGTGAAAGTGGAAACCCTGAACGTGCCAAAACTGTCAGGGCTACATCAGTATCTTGAATTTATCATTGACAAGTGTAGCCTTAAATACGCCTCATTCTTATTGTGCCAAAGCTGTAAGAATGAAATACGATTCAAGACCAAAACCAGGAGTTACAAAGAGTGTGATTGATAATGAGTTATCCACTTGTGAATATATGAAGATGAGAACGTGCTAAAGTTATGAGACGAAACATATTCATGCGATCTGACCGGTGCAATCACACGCGTATAACGTAAGCACACGTATCGTTCAAGTAGTATAAAAAGTATCGATCCCACGAGGACTTAATACCTAAGCTATTAATTTATGAAGTCAATTTTTTACGAGTGTCTAATGGATTGATTGTTTGATAATGGTGACTTTAAATTTAAAACAAGTAAATAAAACAGTGTGAAAGTAGTTTGAGAAAATTCAATATTTAGAAACTATCTAGGGTTGTGAATCTTTCCAATATCTTTTTCAAGATGAAGTGGTTATTTTACGTTTGTGTAATATATTAGTTTACTAACCTGGAACATGAAATTCTGCAAAAGCCTTTGTCGATGGTCGGCTGTAAATACCTAGTGTAACTCAATTAATCATATGTCTATGTCAACCAAGTTACTTGAATGCATTAAGATTAAGTTCCAATTATGGTTACCCCCGCCCGACAGGTATATGTCTATCCTGTAAGGAAATCTATTAAAGGGTTATCTATCCTCAAGGAAGATCGTGGGATATTAAGTCTAAGGCTAAAACCTAAAATTCCTTTGTCAAGTTTATTTTAAGTTTACCATATCAATCTTATTAGTGGCCAGTTAACAAGAAGTATTAAGCTTAAGACTTAATAAGTAAAACTTTATATTACCCAAACTATAAAATAACTCATTATAAACCAGTGATATTGGAATTCATCACAACCCGAGATAACAGATTTAGTTACGACACATATCTAAGGCTAGTAAAAGCTTAAATAAAATAAAAGACATAAAGTAAATGCTGAAATTAAATAAAGTAAATGCTGGAATGTAAATGTTGGAAGTAAATGCTGGAAGTAAATGCTGGAAATTAAAAATGTAAAAGTAAAATAAAAGAAAATGCTGGGGTTAAAGGATTCACTTTTATCACTACTATTTTAGATATCTCCCTTAATATAATATATTAACTTTGCGTGATATTACCAACCTGCCATATATGAGATATCTTGATTAAGTCAAATTAATAATTAATTACCAACCGACCAACCAGGCGGTATCCTCATTAAGTCAGGATAAAACCAATTTCAATAATTACCAACCGACCATAAGGCGGTATCCTCATTAAGTCAGGTTTTAAATAGTTTATTTATTATAATTAATGGAGATTAATATGAATATTAGTAATACTAGTCCCTTTTCCAAATGGTTTTCTCGCAGTTTTTCCTGCCAAACAATATTCACAGGTTGACAATTCTACCTTCTCAATATTTCCCAGAAAGCCTTCTTTGGCTAATCTGTTCATTCGTTGTTGGCCAATGTGGCCAAGTCTAGCATGCCACACAATTACATCACCATCATTATTGACAGTTGAAGTAACAAACGAAAAACTGGAATTGTGATTGAAACACTCAACATTCAATACAATAAAACCATCAAGAAAATAACCAGAACCATAGTGTATTGTACCTAAGTACAAATCAACACCAAATTTATGGAAGTTCAAATTGAAACCTAAATTAACCAAAACCAACACAGATACTAATTTCGACGAATTTGTGGTGCAAACAATACATCATGTAGTAGTAAAGTTTTTCCACCATGCATGACTAACTTGCATGTTCTTATGCCTTTGACTTCAACCCGTGAGTTGTTGCCAACATATATCCACTTCACCCCAGGTGAAATTCGCCGAAATTCCACGAAGGCATCTCTATCCTTCGCTACATGGTCTGTGGCTCCTGAGTCTACAGTCCACAAAGGATTAGATTCAGTTAGAAAGATTGAACTTGAAACACATATTTCATTTAAATATGCACGAAAGGTATTCACCTTTTTAGGCTCAGTGCAGTCACGAGCAAAATGACCTTTCTTACCACAGTTAAAACATTTAACCTTTGCCATGTTTTTCTTTTTGGTAGGACGTTTTCCTTTCCCATGTTGATTGGTTTTCTGTTTCTTTTCTGGCTTAGAAGAATTTTGTTCTTTTCCGAACTGGAACCCACCACCATGAAATTTTCTTTTCTTTTTGAAACCCCCTGGTTTGCTAGTTTCTGTCATATACACTTCAGCATTTGACTTAGCAGCCGCAAGGCGGTCGCTTTCTAATTCAAGGTGACGTTTGGCATCATCAAAGGTTTTGATGCTCTCATTGTGGGTCAAATGCATTTTCATATGCTCCCAGCTATTTGGAAGAGAACGAATGACCGCTTGGACTTTCTGTTCATCTGTAAGAACATGTCCAGCATCTGCCAGTTCAGTAATCATGTTTGACATTTGCCTCAAGTGTTTTGACATAGTGAACTCAGGACGTTTCTTGTATGTGTCAAACTTGATTGTCAGTGACCTGAGTTTGGTTATTGAGGTACTACCAAACTTTTCAGCTAGTGTGGACCACATGTCCTTAGCCATGTCATATTTCTTGAACTCTTTCATTAGGTCATTATCCATACTGCTCAGCAACGTAATGCGGGCAATGGAATTCTTTTTCTTCCAGGCCTCATAAGCCTCTCGGTCTCGCCTGTGTTGGGCCGTAGTGCCATGTTCAGGTTCATCCATGCTCATTTTCAAAGTTTCAAGAACCTCTTGTTCTTCTAGCACATATTGGATTTTCATGCTCCAAATTTCATAATTATCGCCATTCAGTTTCTCACCCTTGTTGAGTTCAGCAATAATGTTCTTTGTTGCGGAAGCCATATTAAAAACACAAAGTTTATACAGATATTCATGCACAATTGTTAATACTTTTATTTATTTTATCATGAAACGAATTATGTTTAATAAAATTCTTCAATGGGGTTGGAGTCAAAAGGCCACTATGTGTCCAATCATCATCCAATTACCCAATGTAAAAATATTATCAACATAATCAATCATGTAAAATCATTTTCTAAAAAATTACATAAATTCTTAGAACATCTTAATCATGCGACCATTGTACATGACAATCATTGATTTAATTACATAAATTCAAAATCAACATGAAACATTCATACATATAAATACAATAATTACATGCCATGAAGTAATAGATAATTACACACATAAATATTAACATAGTTTTATCATAGAAAAACTAATATCTAACACTTAAAACTTTTCCGGTTCTAGTGTTCCAACGAATAAAAGTCTTTGGATAAGAATCCTCAAATTCTTTCGGTAACTGGTAATTGATCTTGGACAACCATGGAAAACCTATTGCAAATTTCGGATCCTTGCAACGTTTCCGAGACATCAAGGGAAAAATGGTATTATTTGCCTTAGATTGAAGATACCCAATCGCTAACCTCTCAATGGCTATGTTGTATTGAACACGTAGTTCTTTTGTATGAGTTACTAATTTCCAAATATCAGTAAGCCTTTTTTGCCATATTTCCGGGAGAGTATTTCGTAGGTATCTCAGTCTGTTTGGTTGTCCTATCCAATTACCCTCCCATATAGATTCTTGTAACATGTTATTGAAGGTAATTATATGCGAGATCATATCATCATCTTCTTTCATCCGATATTTATCCAAATCCAGCAACATGTCTTTCAATCTTTCACTGTGGGCGGATGTCATAACTCTTTTTGCAGTTCTTTGTCTGATCGGCATGATTTTTCTGCAACAAATACAAAGAAAAATCAATATAATGAAACACGAAGTTACATTAACTAAAATAAACATCACAAAGATATTCATTTACATAAACACAAAGTTTATATGATAAAACAAATTTATCATGGCCGATTAGTACAATATGCAAAAGGAATAGACATTTAATCATGACAGATCGGAATTACCAAAGCAAACCGATACATACATGACCAACACGGGCCAACACGGATGTTCACGCGCCAGTCACGCGCCGGCCACGGGCTCCCATTCACTCTCACGCGCCCTCACGCGCCGACTAGCCTCGGTTTACTTCCACGCGCAGACGACATGTCGTCCGCTTGTTCTATGGTCGTATGACATGTCGTTTTAATCTAATACTGCCAGCCGACTTGTCGGTTGACATGGTCATAGACTACATGTCATTCGTGTCTGTTATATTCGTACGACTTGTCGTACAGGAAAAGCGGACGACTTGTCGTCCTCTTTTCTAAACACCGGATGACATGTAGTACGTCTATTCTGGGAGTGTTTTTCTGGGTAAAAACAGATTCAACTAGCCAACTTCTAGGGTCCATATCTTTCTCAATTTTAATTCAAATTAAGCAAATGATATACCAAATTGAAGATCTCATGACGTAGTTTTCAAAACATATTTGAACATGCGATTATCAATTTTCTACAGAGAGTTATTACGGCCCAAAGTTGGAAGAAAATCATTTTTGAAAAAACAAAAACCAGAAACATTTTCAACATTTTTCATGCATGTTCATGCAATTTTTGTGTAATCCAACTAGAATACATGCATTTAAGCTACTGATACCAATGTTAGGAAACATAATCCCTAATATATTTACATGTTTGTCCTCTTAGGATCTAACCATACATGTATTACTAGTCCTAGATTTATTTACATGCTAATTGAAATAAATCTATACTAACCACAACACAATTGCATACCTTTTATGCTTGTAGAGACCTCTTAATCAAACTTAATTGATTGCTTAACTCAATAAGCAAATGGTCTTATTTATAGGAGGGAAATCAAGTCACTATGTAATCACATGCATTGATTACTATTAATCACATTATTAGGATGCATAATGACATTTTCTAACCCTTCCAAAAATGTTACCATCATGGGTGTACCATATGTTCCCCATTTAACATTTTACTAATTGTTGTCACTTAACAACTCTTGTTGTTACTTAATTATTTGATTAACAATTCTTGTTGTTTACTTAGTAATGAAATCATTACTAATTGTTGTTATTTAACAACACCACATAATTAACTTAATAATTTCCAACATGAAATTATTACTAATTGTTGTTATTTAACAACACCAAATAATTAACTTAATAATTTCCAAATGAAATTATTACTAATTGTTGTTATTTAACAACACCAAATAATTAACAACAATTAATTTCCAACAGTATGGGTCATGTTGATGTGAACGGTTATGTGGGTTGATAGCTCTATTAGTAAGAAGTTGGTGAGTTTTGAAGGGGCTGTTTTTGCTGGTGTTGCCGAGAGTGGAATTTGTGGTACTGGCCTGGATGTTGTAGTAGATGGTTCTGAAGTTTTGGGTAATACTTTGGCTACTGGGAGCGCTGTTTTGGTGAATGGGTTTGGGGGGGGGGTGTGGGGGGTGCTGTTGTTGCTTTGGTAGGCAGTGATCCTGCTCCTGTTGTAGTGTCTTGTAATGCAGTGTGCGTGAGTCCTAATGTTGGTGGTCCTTCGGCAGTGAAAGTGCCTACACATGCTTCTGTTGTGAGTCCTATTGCGGTGAGTTTATGTGCCTATGATGACAGTGTTAATGCTCCTGTTGCTGTTATGGCAGTTGCCGAAAGTCTGAGAGTTAAAGAGCCGACACAATCGGGGTTGGGGGAAGTGGTTCTGTTGGTACCTTGAGCTATGCAAATGTAACGACCGGGATTTCGGACTACTGGTTCACTGTGAGAAGAGTGTCACATGATATTTATTATGATTGAAAACATATACATTCGCGAGACGACTATCGGTAAATATTTTTCGAGAATTCGTCATTAGACGTCACGATATTCCACTCCAAATAGCCCATGGTATTTGAGCCGTAACTTTCTCATACGAACTCCGATCTTTATAAATTTTATATCCTCGGAAAGCTGAGACCGAGATCTATAATTTCTGCGTTTAACAATTTTCCAAATTCGGACCATAGATAGGTCAAAAATGCAAGTTAAAAATTTGGATGAATAGTGATTTTCGAACCCAAATGGAAAAGTCTCAAACTTTCTTCATTATTCTACACTCTTTCACAATATTCTTAATATCAATTAAGTCCTGCAATATAAAGTGGTCTACTATTCAAGGTTTGGAGAATTTTGAAACAAAATAAAAAAGAAAGAAACGTGAGGGAGAGGGGAAAGAAGAAGGAAAAAGAGAGGAAAGAAGAGAAAAAAGAAAGAAGAAGATGGGGAAGGATGGCAAAAATAATTCTTCAATAGCTTGAAGGAAGAAGAGCAAGTAATGGAGATTTGAAGGGGGAATGGAAATCAAGTAAAGCAAGGTAAGAATTAATCTTGACCCAAATTGTTATGTATTGAATTTTGGTGTTTTGATGATTGTTATGTGATGATGATTTGAAAATGATGATGGTTGAGTGATTGTTATGCTAAGAGAATAATGATTGTTTGAATTCCCCAACTAGCTAAATATGGGTATGAAATTAAAGTAAAGGTCTTAGTATTGATTTAAGTTGATGGAAGAATGATATTGATGGTGATATAGAATGTTTAATTTAGGCTAATTGCTTGTGAAATGGTTAGGGGGAAAGGTGGAGCAAATTGGGTATGAGAGGATGAAGATTAAGGCCTGATTATGGCCTTGCGTCGTGACGCAGAAAGCCCCGCGTCGCGACGCAATCTGGGAAAATTATCCAGAAATGCCTCTGGTGCAGGTCGCGTCGCGACGTGAAGGGTTCGTGTGTCGCGACGCTTCCGGCAAAAATAAGGGCACCTCTATGGATAATTTGCGTCGCGACGCGCACTACCGTACGTCTCGACACAAGACCAAATAAAGGCCCAAATCGGTTCAATCATCTCAGTATTACCCGAACACATTAGAGGCTACCTTATAAGTCACGAATCGACTCGTATGTACATATTACATCGTGATAAGAATAAAACACCCTCAAAATGATAATCCTTACTTGTATAAGCAAACCTAGCTCGTTTCGATCGATATATTCTTAGTCCGGATTCTAATCAAAATTATCAATGATAGATCATCGCAGGAACCACAAGCTCTTCAGCGAAGTAAAGGAAGGCTTTTTTTTTTTTGGATAAAGTAAGTATTATAACCAAAAGAAAACTATACAAAGAGTAAAGGGGCATACCCCAGGCAACTAGAGAGGACAAGCCCTCCTAGAAGAAAAGCCGAAAGGCTACAAGCAAAAGAACAATCAGAAGATGTCAACGGGCAAGTGCCAAGAAAAGTGAAGCCATTTATTGTCATAAGATGGTTTCACCTTACGTAAAAGGCTAGCACGGTTCCGAACATCAAAGACAATATCATAAATGAGAGTAGAAACAGGCCGAAAAGGCATATCATGAGTGCGAGCATTCCTCTCCCTCCAAATATGGTAGACTGTCGCGGCAAAGGACAGACGCACCAGAAGGTGACATAGAGAGGCATCAGTGAACTGACATAACCACTCAACAGAATGACGCCAATCCCGGCGAGTCCAATCTATCCCACACATAGCCAGCACAGACGACCAGACCTTCGAAGAGAAGGTGCACTGGAAGAAAAGATGATCAGTGTTCTCACTTGAACAACCACAGAGAATACAACGCGAGCAAGTAGAGATACCAAACCTCATCAAACAATCCTGGGTACAAAGGCCTCCCTGAATAGACATCCAAAGTAAGAAGGAATGGCGGGGAATAGCCTTCCGGAACCAAACAACTCGAGACCAAAGCAGCAAATTTCCCCTAGAACGCATGGCGTTCCAGGCACTACCCACAGAAAATCTCCCCCTTTTATCATCCTCCCAAATCAGCACGTCCTCCCGCAAACTAGAAGGCGACGGAAGCTGGGACTGAGCCAAGTCAACAAGGGCAGCAGACCTAGATGGGGGCCAACGCCAAGTAGAATCAGAGATAATGGAAGCAACTGTGGCCATCCTATCCAAGCCAGAGTCATAAATCACTCTCTCACCCATCGTGTCCACAATCGGGCCCAGAGGATGCCAGTAATCAAACCACAATAAAGTTTTCTCACCATTCCCAATCCTTACTCTCATCCGCCGCCGGGACCAAGAACGAAGCTCCAAGATCTTACGCCAACTCCAAGAGCAATCAGTAGGACATGGGACCTCCCAAAAACTTCTCCCCCTCAACAAATAAGAGTGGACCCAATTCGACCAAGATGAAACCTGGCCAGAACAAAGAAACCAAATGTGCTTAACAATAGCCGCTCTATTCCAAGTATCCAAACTCTTAATCCCCAGCCCCCCCTCCTTTAAAGGTAAACAAACTCTACTCCAAGCCACTCTCGCCCCATTAGAGGTAAGCGCACTACCCTTCCAAAGGAAAGAACGCAGAATCGTCTCCACCTTCCTAATAACAGACTTAGGAAGAATAAATAAGGAAGACCAATAAACTTGAATGGAGAACAAAACCGACTTAATAAGCTGAAGCCGACCCGCAAAAGAGAGAAACTTACTACTCCAACTCTTAGCACGCATAACAATACGATCCACAAGAGAAGCACAATCTGAGGCCCGAAGTTTAGTAGAGATCAATGGGACTCCTAAGTACTTCATTGGAAGAACCCCAACTTGGAACCCCAAAACATGACGCAGTTGGCCCTGAATGGTAGAAGAGATACCAGAAGAGAAGAAATGACTTTTAGCTGGATTCGGGATCAAACCTGATAAACCACTGAACTGCCCGAGACAATCCTTGATCAAGGAAACCGAGGAAGCATCTGCTTTACAAAAAATCATAAGGTCATCCGCAAAGCAGAGATGAGTAAGACGGTCCTTAGAACACCGCCAGTGGAACTTGAAACCCGGATTAAGAGCCATATTACGAAGAAGACCTGACAGAACTTCCATAGCCATAACAAAGAGATAAGGAGACATAGGATCACCTTGTCGCAACCCACGACCCCCAGAGAAAAAACCATGCAACTCTCCATTAATAGACAAAGAAAACCTGGTAGTAGTCATACATTCCTGAATCCAACCCACCATCCTCTCAGGAATACCAAAAGTCCGCAACACCTCAACCAAGAAATCCCAACGAACAGAGTCATAAGCTTTCATCAAGTCAATCTTAAGAGCACATCTCGGGGAACTACCAGTCCGGTGATAATTCCGAACCAATTCCTGACATAAAAGAATATTGTCGCTGATACGCCGTCCCGCAACAAAAGCAGATTGATTATGACTGATCACCGAAGGAAGGATAACCTTGATCCTATTCGCAATAAGCTTAGCAATACACTTGTAAATAGTATTGCAGCAAGAAATAGGCCTATAATCCTTAACCTGAGAAGGGTTAGGAATCTTAGGAATCAGAGCAATATAAGTAGCATTAACCTGCTTCAAGAGACGCCCAGAAGAAAAGAAAGAGTGAATAGCACAAAGAACATCATTCCCAACAATATTCCAAGACTTCTTGAAGAAACCCGAAGTAAACCCATCTGGGCCTGGAGCTTTATTTCCTTCAACGCGAAAAGGACAGCCTTAATCTCCTCGTCTGAAACCTCCCGGGAAAGAGTCTCACTCTGCTCGACAGTCACATGTCTAGAAATGGCAGATTGAATGGCCCCCCTATCAAAATCCTGCTGACCATGCTGGGGACCTAAAAGAGTCTCAAAAAAGGAAACAAACTCATCTCTAACCAATACATCTTCCTCCAAGCGGGTCCCATCCTCCTTAGTGATAGTAGTAATCTTGCTGCGACCGTGAAAACTCTTCATAGCAGTAAAGAAGAATTTAGTATTCTGATCCCCAAGGTTAAGCCACTGAACACGAGATTTCTGTCTATTGAAGCCTTCCTCAGCCCGGCTCAAGTCTCCATACCGTAACGAAAGGCTAGCTTCTTCTGCTAGCAGAGCAGGGTCACTAGGGTGGTCCTGTAAAGCACATTGCACTCTGTCCAACTCCTTCCTAATCTCCAAGACTCGACACGGAATCTTAGAGAAATGCTCAACATTAAACTTCTTCAAGGCCACCTTAACACTCTTCAACTTACAACATAAACGGAACATAGGAGTGCCATGAACATCAATATTCCACGCCCTAGCCACAACAGAGAGAAAATCAGGATGATCAGCCCAAAAATCAAAGAATTTAAAGGGGATTTTCCTCTTAGGGAGCTCTGCAAGCTTAACTACCATAGGAGAATGATCAGAAATCCGGGGGGGAGAAAGCGGGCAGAAGAACCCGGGAAGAAACACTCCCAAGAAGAGTTAACAAGAACACGGTCCAGCTTACGCCAAATAGGAGACTGAATCTGCTTATTAAACCAAGTAAACTGACAACCAGAGAACTGAAGGTCATCCAAACCAGCCTGACCCAAACAGCAGCCCAAATCATCTTTCCAAGCCGGCCAAGCCACAGACCCACCACAATGCTCAATCGGAGAACGGATGGCATTGAAGTCTCCCAAAACAAGCCACGGAGAATCATCAAAAACACTACCACTAGAAATCAGGTCAGCCCAAAGTTCCCGACGCTTCTCGTAGTCACACTCACCATAAACCACCGAAACTACACAATTCCACCTCCCAGAGATATGAGACACGCTGCAATGAATAACTTGAACTGAAGAGTGAATAATGCTAACATCAATGTCACTAGGGTTCCAACAAACCCAGATACGACCCAACGGGCTAACATCAGAATTGCAAAAAAACTTCCATGAAGGATTAATCGCACGAGAGACATTCACAAAATTAACCTCCTTAACCTTGGTTTCAACTACACCACACAACGAGAGCTTCTCATCACAAAGAAACCTCCTAACTTCAGCATGTTTTAATGGGTCATTGAGACCCCGAATATTCCAACAACCAAAAATCATTAAAACAGAGAAGAGTAGGTCCAAACCAACCAAATCAGCGCCGACGACCCCCCTAGGGGACTGCCGTTTCTGACTCCTCTTACCACCAGAACCCTTTCTAGATTTATTACCATAAGCCAATTTCTTGAAATCCAGAGAGTCAATGGCCTTATTAGCCAAATTGTTAACCATGGGGGTAGGCGAATCAAAAGATACAGAGGGCGAGGACTCAGCTAACTCAGACTTAGGGGGACCCTCAACAAGATGTGAAGAAGCAAGGGAACACTCACCTTCCATATTTCCAACTGCCTCCACAGAAACTGTCTCAGAAGAAGCCACAGGCAAAGGAGGAGTAACCAGAGCCGAATCCAACCCATTAGAAGAGCATTCACCCAAAACAAGAGTCCTGTCAGTATAAACATCCTGAGTCACATCACCACTCGAGCTAATAGGGGTAGTCACAGATGCTCCCTTGCCTTTCTTTTTCTTAGTGACCGGGATCCAGACACCCTCTACTTCCTTATTAGTGTCAACCATAGCAGCTTTATCCATAGACGGAATAGAAGGCTTGGGAATCCGGGATTGAGAAGGTTTAGAAACCTCCTTACTAGGAGCCTTTTTAGGGCAAGAATTCACTGAGTGGCCAAAAACTTCACAAGTGGAACATTTCACAGGAACCCATTCGAACTCAACCCTAATAGGTACCCTAGTACCATTAGGATTTTGGAAAACAATCTCCTCAGCCATGGGGTTCCGAGCATCAATCTCAACACAAACACGAGCGAAACTGAGCCGTTTCCTGGAAATGGTAACATGGTCAGCATTGAGAGGATTACCAACTGCACTAGCAACACAGCTAATTCCTTTCGCCGTCCATAAAGTAATAGGCAGGTCATAGAGTCTGATCCATACCGGAACCTTGAACAAGTCCTCCTTAGTCAAAGATAAATCAGGATGCCAAAGTTTGAGAACCAACGGTCTATTAGCCATATGCCATGGGGCCCCATCCAACACCACACTAGCCTCTTTAAGGCTATTAAATCTAAACAAGAAGAAACCATTATCGGAGGTAAGAACCTCTAGCAAGCCTAGCCTCCCCCATAACTTGTGTGCAATAGAGTTGACAGTTTGAAAAGGAAGTCTTTTACCCACAAAGTAACCAACTAATGTACTCCGCCAATACACACTACCTTCTTCAATAACTTCAGCAGGAGGGCACACTATAACCTTGCCATCAATAACATTTGGTTGAACATAGTGCAAAACAGTAGAAAAACAAGCCGAGTCAAGAAGATCTACTCCTTTAGGTTCATTCAGCACACTAGCATAACTCTTAGGATTAGCCCCTAAAGCGACTGCAGGAGACAACACAGACAAACCATCTACCTTAACAGCCCCCGAGGATCTCGCACCATCAACAGAATTACTCAATTTCATACCCGACGAAACAAAATCAGAAACAAACCCAGACGGCAGGACAGAATCATCAAAAGTGTTACTAGCCCCAGCCCTCACGGCAACACCAGCCTCATTCACAGTCAGGACTGAAACAGCAGTAGCCTCACCTGCAACAGTAGTAGCAACCTGACCAGATTCAAACACAGCATCCTGACTACCAGAGTCACACAAACCAGTCACAACGGAAGCAGAATTAGCAGCCAAGGACTCACAAACTGGATGCACAACAGAAGGGGTAACCGGCAAGTTCACAACATCAGAACCAGGAATACTCCCACCACTAGAGCCACCCTCAACACCAAAAACGTTAACACCAACACTACAAACAGAGCCACCATTCACCAAACCCACTGCACAAGAGTCCAACCTGCCAGAAGATCCACCTGCAATACCGAGTCCAGAAACACAAACACTAACAGACTCAGAAGTTGTGCCAATCCCAGAACCATTAAAACCCGAGCGAGCAAAAGAACCCCTGACTAGACCAAGACCAGAACCAGAGCCATCTGAACCCCCTTCAACCCCTATACCAGAACCACAAGAGGCGTAAACAGAATCAGAGGGTACGCCATACCCAGCCCCACCGAGAACGCTATCAGATGCAGAAACCAAATCAAGGGACACTGAGCCAGAAGCAGGAAGAACGACACAGCAGATAAAGAGGGCTTGGTACTAGACGCAGGCGCCGGCACCGGCGAGTAGGCCGCAGAAGAGCTCGTCGGACCCTGCACAGAAACCAAACGACCTAATCCAAGATCCACAGGAGACGAGGAGGCTGTAGGAGCCAAAGAGTCACGAGAAACTACCCTAATAGCCTTGCGGCCAGCACCAGGGAGGCGTGGCCCCACCACAGGCAAAACAGACGGAGACATAGACGAAGGACGGGAAACAAGGGGAAGAAAGAACGACAGCAGAAGGGAAAGAGCAGAGGTAAAGAAAGAGGGTGGAGAAGAGGGCAGAACAAATTTATCGATTTGGTATAAGACCAAAGAGATTAAGGCTCACAAAGTTATCGATTTGGTAGAAGACCAAAGAGATTAAGGCTCACGACGAAAAGGACGGGAATCGCCGAGAGGGGAAAGGAAAGTTGAGAGCATTTTCTTCCTACCCTTCTAGGCCACTTCTTTAGTAAAGGAAGGCTAGCGGAACTCCAAAACAATGAGTGAACCTTCTTCTTTTAAATTGACTTTTACTTTGATTAATTTGTTTCAGACTTATATTTTTACACTTTAGGGCGTTAGAAAATTTTCTTTACAGTTATTTCATGAAAGTTATATTTGAGAAAATGAATGTTTTTCAGAAAATGTTTTGTATAGTTTTGAAATTCAGAGTATGATTTTCATGTTTTCAAGCATGGGGCAAAAGCCCACCTCAGTATGCAACTTAATACAGTTTGGAATTGATGGATAGAGACATGTGCACATGTAGAGGACTGGGGGGACGGCGATACGTAACGCCCCCAGATCCTAGATCAGGGCTAGGGGACGGCGATACGTAACGCCCCTAGACCCTAGTTTCAGAACATGGAGGGTAGCATAGATCCGCACCCCCAGTTCAAGTTTGTGGCTTGGGGAACGGCGATACGTAACGCCCCAAGACCACCAGTTTTAGGGACAGTAGTGGCTTGATTTGGGGGACGATGATACGTAACACCCCAAAGTCATGGATTTGCACTGTTGGCTCCAGTTAGGCGTATGGGGGGACGACGATACGTAACTGTAGGCAAGCGGCCGGGAGTGCGCAACGGAAAATAAAAATTATTATGCCGCTTTCCCTTTGCCCAAGACCCATTTGTTTTGATTATTCTACAAGCCTAGGCATGTTACTATATATTCTAAGCATAAAACTCATAAAACATGCAAAGAACATAAACCTAAACATGTTAACTATCATAAGAACTCTAAATAAAATAAAAAAAGAAAAAGACTTACTTGAACCGAAGACTCCTCCAGTCTACAAGCTTTTCTCGAACTCAGCAAGCTCTTCCACGTTCCAAAGAGCCACCCAAGTGTGTGGCCTCCAAAGATGCACACACCAAAGCCAAAACTCAACGGCAAGACTACGCCTTGAGTGCACGAGTATTTTGCCCTTGGTGCTAGCCTAGGCAAATACCTCAAAACTTTTAACTCGAGGTTCATCTAGTCAATTAGAATTAAGGATCCTCAAAATCAGTGGCTTACTCTTAAACTTTAGAGTAGCTCACTTATATAAACCCAAGATATGAAAGGTTTGGTGTAAAAATTTGTGAAGAATTCTTTAGGTTTATATAGTGCTCCAAAGACAACAAAATTAATTAAGAATCCGATGAGGGATAAAAACTAATTTAATATTTGCCATTTGATCTTAATTTAGTGGTTTAATGAGATTATAAAACCATAATAAGAGTTTGGGCCGAATTGGAATTCAAAACAAATAACAAAAAAAATTTACTATTCACGTGAATAGTAATTTTTTAATTTTTTAAATTTTTTTTATTCCAATTCCCAAAGTGCCCCATCGTCATTCACCAATCCCTAAGCCACTATGGAACCTCATAAATGATCTGTTCAATAAATAAACACATTGAACCATTTATGAATAATTCCTACATCAATCATATATGCTATTATATTTGTACTGTGCACTGTCAACCATTGATTTCGACTTTGTTGTGTGTGACCTTTTGGGTTCCCCTCAAGTTGGACATGAAATGAATCGTGATAATTTAATCGAACATAAATTATCCTTCGATCAGATGGTCGTTCGATTTCAATGACCAAGGTTGACATCTAGCAACATGCCAAGGCCCCCAAATGAGAAAGAAAGATATATATACCCATTCTGTATGCGATTTACATATGATACGGTCTTTCGCCTTACTGTATCCCCACTTATTGACCTAGGGTACGGAAAGTGTCTACCCATATGGTCAAATGTATGATGTTGATAGTGTCATGAATCGTGTTAACCCAAGAATCTCACATGATTCTTCCGCTGTGGCCACAGTCTCAAGTACTGATCACACATATCAACCCGCGAACTGGAATACTACTCTTATAAGAAAATATTATCCGAGAGAGTGGCGATTCTCTGTTGTATCTTTACAAACTTCATGTGTTTCAACAAATGACCCAACCATACCCTTATGACCCGATCTTTTCAACCGGGAAAAGAGAATGTCAAAGTTATTTGATACACACATAAGATTGTAAAGACCTCAAGTCTAAGGACTAGTCATATAATCGATACATGAAAGTTCTCACAGACACATGGGATAAACACTCCATATGAAAACTTTCGGCGGTCAGTTCGATGGACACTAGCAACTCATGCATCCATGTGATACACTAAGCGGACGGATCTCCGCTAGTAGCCTATGAGATCGGCTACCCCACTTAAGGGCGGATCATATCATCATGCTAGTCTCTCCGCTTTGTGAACGCCCAGATTATTCACAAAACTATGACTA
This sequence comes from Zanthoxylum bungeanum, assembly GCA_019454045.1. Lineage (NCBI taxonomy): Eukaryota > Viridiplantae > Streptophyta > Magnoliopsida > Sapindales > Rutaceae > Zanthoxylum > Zanthoxylum bungeanum. Next base: position 57,336 of record SKCR01037989.1, on the reverse strand, counting down.
AGAACATTTAAGAGTAATGATTCTCATAAGGCGTGGAAGCCATCGTCTTATTACTCCAAGGGCTTTATTACAGTGTTGATGATTCATATAAGTTATGTAAGACACGTATAATAAAGATTGCCATTTTATTAATTAATGAAAATATTACAAATACATGTACATATAGCACATCCACAAGTTGGGTATAGGGCATATCCCTAACAATCTCCCACTTGCACTATAGCCAACTTGTATGAATCTGGACACCATAATCTCAGGTGTTCCTATCATGCTTTTGTTGAGTCAGCCCTTTAGTCAGAGAATCTGCAAGATTATCTTCTGTGGGTATTTTCTCTATAATAACTTCTTTTCTCTCAATATATCTCCCTGATGAGATGAAATCGCCTGAGTACATGCTTGGATTTCTGGTGGGACCTTGGTTCCTTTGATTGAGCAATGGCGCCCGTGTTGTCACAGTACATCGTGACGCCATTCTTTATCGCGGGAAGCACTTCCAGCTCTGTGATGAACTTCTTTATCCATACTACTTCTTTAGCTGCCTCAGATGCTGCAATATATTCGGCTTCAGTGGTGGAGTCCGCTGTAGTTGACTACTTTGAGCTTTTCCAACTGACAGCACCGCCATTCAAAGTAAACAAATATCCTGTTTGCTATCTGCTGTCATCCCTATCGGTCTGAAAGCTCGCATCACAGTAACCAATGACTTTCATCTCAGAACAATCTCCATATGTCAAAAACACATCCTTAGTTCTTCTAAGATACTTGAGGATTGTATTGACAGCTGCCCAGTGTTGCTCACCAGGATTTGCCTGATACCTGCTCGTTATGCTAAGAGCGTAAGAGACATCAGGTCTTGTACATAGCATGGCGTACACGATCGATCCTATTGCTTAAGCATAAGGAATCCTACTCATACGCTCTTTATCTGAAGGAGTATGTGGACATTGCTCCTTAGATAATTTGATTCCATGACAAGTAGGTAAATTACCTCTTTTGGAATCTTCCATTTTGAATCTTTTCAAAATTTTATCTATGTACGTAGATTGAGAAAGTCTAACAACCTCTTAGATCTATTACGGTAGTAGATCTTAATGTCGAGGATGTAGGCTGCTTCTCCCAAATCTTTCATGGAGAAAAATTATGAGATAACCATTGCTTGGTGGCTTGCATCATGGGAATATCATTCCCGATGATTAATATGTCATCGACATATAATACAAGAAATACAACAGCACTCCCACTACTTTTCCTGTAAACACAAGGCTCGTCTACATTTTTGATGAAGTCAAATTCTTTGATTGTCTCATCAAATCTTATATTCCAACTTCTGGAGGCTTGCTTAAGTCCATAAATGGACCGTTTAAGCTTGCATACTTTATTATGATCATCCTTAGATGCAAACCCCTCAGGTTGTGTCATATAGACTTCCTCTACGAGGTTCTCATTAAAGAAAGCTGTTTTGACATCCATCTGCAAAATCTCATAATCAAAGTGTGCAGCTAGTGCCAGTAAAATTCAAATGGACTTTATCATTGCACAAGCGAGAAGGTTCGTATAGTCAATTCCTTGGATTTGTCTATAACCTTTCGCCACCAACCTAGCCTTATAGGTTTGGATGTTGCCTTCTTCATCAGTTTTACTTTGTAAATCCACTTGCAGCCTATGGGTTTTATCCATTCAGGTGCATCTATCAAGTCCCAGACTTGATTCTGATACATAGAGTAATTTCGGATTTCATGGCCTCAATCCACTTGACTGAATCAATGTCACGCATTTCTTCGTCATAACTGGTGGGATCATTATCAATGACCTGATCATGTTCCTCATCAATATGGAAACCATGTCTTTCAGGCTCATGTCTTTCCCTACCAGACCTTCTGAGTTCATAACCTTGTGGTTGTTCCGTCGCTGCCCTTTTGAGGGGCCTGGGGTTTAGTTCTATGTTAGTTTGTTCTTCTCGTACCTCATCGAGGTCAAGTCTACTCCCACTATATTTCTTGAGAAGGAATTCATTCTCTAGAAATTTAGCATTTCGTGAGACAAATGTTCTTTGTTCATTTGGGACGTAGAACACGTATGCTATTGAGTTCAAGGCATTTCATACAAACTTACATTTAACTGCCATTTCATCTAATTTGTTAGTTTGTGTGAGCTTGACATATGCGTCACATCCCCAAACTCTTAGATAACTAAGACTAGGACGTTTCCCAGACCATAATTCATATGATGTTTGACTAACAGTCTTGGAAGGAACTTGGTTTAGTAGTAGTGTTGCAGTTTCTAAAGCAAGACCCCAAAATGAAAGAGGTAGATCCGTGTCTGGCATCATTGATCGGACCATATCTAATAATGTCCGATTTCTCCTTTCGGAGACCCCATTATGCTGTGGAGTTCCCAGAGGAGTCCACTATGAAACAATGCCATTTTCTCTCAAGTAATCTTGAAATTTGTTGCTTCAGTATTCACCACATCGGTCAGACCTTAGTGACTTAATAATTTTATTAAGCTAGTTTTCTACTTCAGCCTTGAAGTCTTTGAATTTCTCAAAGGCTTCAGATTTGTGCCGCATAAGGTACACATACCCATATTGCGAATGATCATCGATAAAGGTAATGAAGTAGGAGAATCCACCTCTAGCGGTGACTGACATTGGTCCGCATACATCAGAGTGTATGAGTTCTAATGTCTCCGCTGCACGCTGTCCATTACCTTTAACTCACAAGTTCCATAAGGTTTATATTTGAAGGGTTTGAAATACCCATCCTTATGTAGCTTAGTTAATCTTGTTTCATTGATATGACCTAAGCGACTGTGTCATATAAGTGATTCATTGAGATTATTCGAGTTAACGTTGTATATATTAGAGGTTGAACATTCTTTGTTAGTTTGTAAGACATAGATACCATTATTCAAAATACCATCTCCATATTTTATTTCATTGAAATAAATAGAACATTCATTACAACTTATTAGGCATGAAAAGCCTTTATTACATAAGAATAAATTGAAATGACGTTCTTTACTAGAGAAGGTACATAAACACAATCTTCTAAGTCTAAAACTAAACCATTCGGAAAAACTAATGAATAAGTCCACACGCACAATGTAGCCAGTTTTGCTCCATTACCCATGCGTAAGTCAACCTCCCCATGACGGAGTCTCCTACTATTTCTCAGGCCCCACATTGTTACACAAGTGAGTCCCACAACCGGTGTCAAGCACCCAAGTAGAAGGTTCAGAGTTTTGAGAATATAGTTCAATCATATACAACATACATGAAGCATTGGCTTCTTGGCCTCTTGGGCTTCCCTAGCTTCCTTGGCTTTCAAGGATCTGCAGTCTTTCTTCCAATGACCCTTCTTTCCACAAAAGAAACATTTCCTCTTTCCCTTTTTCTTCTCCACCTTACCTTTGGGCTTTAGGTGATCTGGAGCCTTAGCCTTGCCCTTATTTTTCTTTGGGCCTTGTGGCTTCAGGTCCGTACCCGTAAGCATGACGGAGGTTTTAAGCTCCAGTTTCAAGTCCTTCTCTGCTTTATCAGATTATGCAATTCTGCTAAAGTAGCTTCTTTATCAGACATATGAAACTGCATAATAAAGTTAGAGAAGTATTTTGGTAAGGACTGAAGAATTAGATCGTGACATATCTCATGATCCATGATGAACCCGAGGTTGGCCAATTTTTCAATGTGGCCAATCATCTTAAGCACATGTCCACTAACAGATCCTTCCTGATACCTTGTTTGGAATAAGGCACATGACACTTGGAATCTCACAGTATGAACGGAAGTTGCATACAACTCATTCAAGTGAAAGATGATCGTTTGAGCATCCATATCTTCATGAGCTTTCTGAAGTTCGTCTGACATAGAGCCAAGCATTATGCAAACTGATTGCTCATCATCATCGACGTGTTTCTTCCAAGCATCAAAAGTATTTTGGTCAGATCTTCTGCGGGTTCAGGGGGAAATGGTCTTTCAAGAACATAGAAAATCTTTTCTTGTTGTAAGACAATTTTAAGATTTCTAAACTAGTCATTGTAGTTGTCCCCTTTGAGCTTATGCTCATCAAGGATGGAACAAAGTGATACTCTGTTTGCCATTTGAATGTTTGTGAAATATTTTAACCCACCTGTTAAGAGAAAATTTTAAAATTAGGAATATGTTTTCATTAATATTTCATAATAACATGGGCTTTTAATATTATGAAGTTGCTCCCACTCAATTGTTTTAAAATTTTAAGCAAATCGCATCAACCCCAATATGATGGATTTCTTGTGGGCAAGGATCCCATTATCATCATTTCATAACTCCGACTAGGGCCGGTCGTTATAAAATACGATAATTAGGTAGGTTCCCAACCAATTTATGATATAAATCACAATTCCTTGATCATTGGGTTGGGCAATCAAACATGCCATAGCTTATGCTAGTCCTTGTGGACACCCAATCTTTGCCACTAAGTTATAAGACCACACTTGAGGGTCGCTGCGTCTTATGACTCAGAAAAGTCAAACCATTGTCAATAGTACGATTTAAGGAAAAATTGGTATTGGTCAGTCTGGTAAAGCCTAGTCCTGCCAATACGGTTTAAGCCTTTTGGGTCTATACTTTACAATGTGAGGCAAATTTTAGACTTAAATTATTATTGAGGATTTTAGCAAGTTTAAGTGAATAACTGTCAAATTGATTCCTCCATTGAAAATTCCACAGAGGGAGGGTGGAGCGAACTCTCTTAAATACCCTTACCTCTTAGGCTCTTATTTGCCTTGGTGATAGGAATAAATAATAGATCCTCCAAATTAGTCCAACACTTTAAATATGCTTTAATGTAAGCTTTGAGTAAATGATTATCTAGATGTCTTCACAGCTTTTCATTTTGGCTATAAAAAGGTAGTGAGTGAAAGAAGACACTAAATCATTATCTAACTCTAGTAATACCTTTGGTTAAATTAACTTTAGTTTGGAAAGTTTTATTAACCCTTTGGTCCCAACACACTTGTATCTTTTATAATGTCTTTTATTATAAACAAGTGATTTATATTTATTAGCCTTAAAGGTAATAAATCTCTAAGTTCATCACTGAATAATTACTTAGCTAAGGGATAAGCAATACACTCTCTATTTCTTAGAAAGTCTCTAGATGCTTTCACCCTAAAATAATCATGCCAATTCTAATCATACATAGAATCATCAAGCATATGAGTTTTAATATGTTGAAATTATTTTAGGCATTAAATAACTTTGATTAATATTTAATTATGATATTTCATTTTATTTTATTCAAATAAATTTACTATTCACGTTTTTCTACAGACGCGTGAATTTTAAATGCAATATCACAATTCAAATCTTAACCAAATCATGCAAAACTTGTGCCTAAAATTAAGTTCAGGGTGTTAGCTTTCTAACGAGCTTTTAAACACCCAATTTCGAGTTCAAATGAGTGAGAACTAATCAAAACAAAAACGGCGCTCTGATACCACTGTAGGGAAGCGGCCGCGAGTGCGCAGCGGAAAATAAAAATTATTATGCCGCTTTCCCTTTGCCCAAGACCCATTTGTTTTGATTATTCTATAAGCCTAGGCATGTTACTATATATTCTAAGCATAAAACTCATAAAACATGCAAAGAAGATAAACCTAAACATGCTAACTATCATAAGAACTCTAAATAAAATAAAAAAAGAAAAAGACTTACTTGAACCGAAGACTCCTCCAGTCCTCCCTCCAATCTACAAGCTTTTCTCGAACTTAGCAAGCTCTTCCACGTTCCAAAGAGCCACCCAAGTGTGTGGCCTCCAAAGATGCACACACCAAAGCCAAAACTCAACGGCAAGACTACGCCTTGAGTGCACGGGTATTTTGCCCTTGGTGCTAGCCTAGGCAAATACCTCAAAACTTTTAACTCGAGGTTCCTCTAGTCAATTAGACTTAAGGATCCTCAAAATCAGTGGCTTACTCTTAAACTTTAGAGTTGTTCACTTATATAAACCCAAGATATGAAAGGTTTGGTGTAAAAATTTGTGAAGAATTCTTTGGGTTAAGCACCATCCACTAGACATTTCTCGTGTAACTGGTTAGCTTTCGAGCAACAACCTCATCTATATGTTAACCATTATAGCCAAAATTAGAAGATCTATAACCGAAGTTACAAGGCTAAAAAAAATTAATATAATAGGGTTGACTTTTCAATTTACAACTGCAAATACAACATCAAAACATGCTATTTTATTTCCATTTGTCAAACACCACACTCCCGCTTAAAAGTCCATGGCCGAAACCGACACACTCATACTTTCCCAAAATTTTCTAATATATCCAGAAGCAACCATTGAATACAATAACCTTGCACTGTTTAGTTTCCAAACATAATATCTATTAATAATTTACTAGGAAAATTTCCTTTAAAAACCACTCCCAAGTTGGCTGAAACTATAACTTAATGAACTAATAAAATAATTTCCTTAATCCAACTTCAATAGCAACCTAGCATGACTATTCACAATCCTATATAGACATAGGAATCATTAATTTCAGAAATACACACAATTTATCACATTGTCATTCAAATCCACTATCCAAACATTCTTCCAAAAAGAAAACCCTTAACTGCCGAACTCTACTACCAATCATATACACTCTGCAACTCCATCAATGTAGAACCATAATCATGAGACCCATCATCCTAAAATCATCAATTATAATTCACTTCAATTCCTTCACAAATCCCTCTAAAATTCCCCCTTGGCCGAACGCATAACCCTCCCTAGCTCCACAATTTTCCTTCATCCAACCAAAAAAAGCACACAATCCACCAAAGAAAAACCTACCAGCAAATCTAGAAGTATCAATTTCAATTATTCATTCAACCTTAGCACACTAAGAAAAATTCATGATTCTTTAAAGTTAGAATTATAAAACTCAATTCACAAGATGAATAATGTAACGACCCCAAATACTTTGTTCGGCTAGTGACGCTTGGGATTTTCTTTTCCGGGCTAGTAATATTTTCCGAAATTTACTTGAGACAATGATCAAATACTTGAATTTTTAGCCCAACTTTCCTTATTTCTTTTAAGGCCCAAAAACAAATTTAAAAAGTAATGAAAATGGAAGCCCAAGGCGCAAAACAAAACTATAACCAATTTTACTAGATTTCTCTAGAAATGATTAAATTACAAGAAGGATAAAATCATTTCTTCATTTCCTTGGCATGTACGTGAGATAGAGGGAGAGGAGAGAAATAGAGAAAGTTGCATTTCCTTAACAAAACTTGAAGCTAACAAGGTAATTCATTCAAGCTAAACTAAGAAGAAGGAAAAATGGGATCAAAGGGTTTTATTGGGGAAGAAGAAAATTGAATTAAGGTAAGCAACAAATGAACCAAACCTCAAATGTTTTAAGTTGTAATGGCTTGATGATGGTAGTTTGTTATTGATTAGTAGTCTTGTGTTGATTGATGATTATTTGATTGAGAAGCCCATGCTTAGGTGAATTTTAGTTATCATATTTTAGTTGAAGCATTTAGTAGGAATGATGAGATTTTAGTGGAAATGAGATGATTGGAGGTGCATTATGGTGGTTAGTATATGTTGAGAATGTGGTGTTGACATGAAATGAGATTTGGGGATGACTATGGAAGGAGCAAGAATCTGCCCCTGGAATCGACGTCGCGTCGCGACGCACCAAGTTCGCATCGTGACGCGAATGAGGGAGAGATGTGCAATCAATTTGCACGGGTGTGTCGCGACGCGAGCCCAAAAGTTCATAATTTTTTTTAGAACTGCAACGCGTAACTAAGTGACGCGGAACTCACTTGGATGTTTAAGGACAAGCAAACCCCTCGCAACGGATAGAACCCCAAGCACCGCGAATTCGATTTTGTAGGAACAAAACCCTTCCAAGGTCACAAAGAATACCAATAAAGAACATGTCTTTGAGAACCCTTAAGATGATTCCTTGCAGTGTTCTGCTAGCACGGAGACGCCACCAAGGTTGCCATTCCTTAGATAAGTCAAAGCTGAAATAAAGGGGAATCCCTCTCTTACGCTTGAAATTCGGCCATAGCCATTTTCTTTGAAGAAATTCGAAATATGCAAGTTGTTATTGAAGAAGACAACGTTTACAATATATAGGATAAGGTAAATTTACTAAAATGCCCTTCAAAAGGTAAAAAGACCAAAAGGTCCTAAAACTAACTAACTTAGTTCTAATCCAATTTGACCCAAATGATCTAGTTAACTAAGTTACAAATAGCCTAACTAGAGTCAACATGTCAAGCAAAAGGTCAAAATACAAGCCCATTTGGCCGAATTACATATAAGGCATAAAATGGCCAAATTCTTCAAAATGCTCCTATCTTCAAAATCGGCTATTGCGCGTCTTCTAGAATGACTTGGGCAACGTGAAATAGCTTTGGACCCACTCCATTGAAGCCCTCAGGTGACGCCAATATGCCCTTGGGTTGTCTGTCACACTCAGCCATGGCACTCTGTGCTAGTCCCGCCATTGCGTCTCTGATCTTCTTAGCTTTCTGGCATGTGATTGGCCCTGTTGGAACTTGCAAAGGCTCTACCATGTTACTGGCCATGACATCTAATGTTCCTTGAGTGGTTGGATTCGTGTGACTAAGGGCTTGAATTTTATTTTACATTTATTTAAAGGGATAGAAATGTTATAAGAAAGTAATCCAACGCATAACCAAGTCCACTAATTTTAGGGACATGAGTGGCATGCTTTAGGGGACGGCGATACGTAACGCCCCCATGCGTCAAGTTTTTCCACAGTACCAGAGATATTTTTCACAGAAGTTTTCAAAAAGGATTTTCTCAGATTTTAAGAAAAGACCCAGATTTCAAGCAAAGTTTTTTTTTTTTGATAAAGTAAGTATATTAGCCAAAACAAAACTATACAGGAGAAAAGGGGCATACCCCAGCCAACTAGAGAGGACAGGCCCTCCTAGAAGAAAAGTCGAAAGGCTACAAGCAAAAAAAGATCAAGAGAAGATGTCATCGGGCAAATGCTAGGAGAGGTGAAGCCATTTATTAGAAGAAAATGTGATCAATATCCTCACCTGAGCAACCACAGAGAATACAACGCGAGCAAGCAGAGATACTGAACCTCATCAGATTATCCTGGGTACAAAGGCCTCCCTGAATAGATATCCAAAGCAGAAAAGAATGGCGGGGGATAGCCTTCCGAAACCAAACAACTCGAGACCAATGCATCAATGGACCCCTTGTCCGCATAGCATTCCATGCACTATCCACTGAAAACCTCCATCTTCTGTCATCTGCCCAAACCAGCTCATCCTCTCTAATACTAGAAGGATCTGATAGTTGAGTCTGGGCCAAATCAACAAGGGCAACAGATCTAGCAGGAGGCCAACGCCAAGAAGAATCAGAAATCATGGAAGCAACTGTGGCCATCCTATTCAAGCCAGAGTCGTAAATCAGTCTCTCACCCAACGTATCCACAATCGGACCAAGAGGATGCCAGTAATCAAACCACAATAATGTCTTCTCACCATTCCCAATTGACATGATCCAGGCGGCAACAAAGCAAAAGACCCATTACAAGTACCAGAAGGGCCAATTACGAGGCAGAGGACAAAAAGACTTAGAGAAGCAATGGCGGGATTAGTTCAGAGTATTATGGCCGATTGCAACAAACAAATAGAGACGCATGTGGGCTTCAATAGAGAGGGCCCAAAGCCACTTCACTTGGCCCAAATCAGTTCTGAATGAAGCTTCACAGGCCTTTGAAGACTTGAAGACTTTGGTATTTTTGTAATTTAGCCTTTAGGGGCATTGTTGTCTTTATGCCTTTAGGGTTTCTCTTTGTAACACTATTTAAACTTTCTTTCTTTTTCTTTTTGGAACAATCAACGAAATTTGTAAACACAAAAGCTTAAAGCTTTGGCTATGGCCAAATTCTTGTAAGGTAGGGATTCCCATTTTCAAGTTAAAATCGACTTATCTAAGTTTAGCAAGCTTAGTGGCGTCTCCATTGCTAACAAAACACTACAAGGAAACATCTTAAAGGTTCTCAAGGGCAAGTTCTTTGTGGGTATTCTTTGTGACCTTGGAAGGGTTTTGTTCCTACAAAATCAAATTCGCGGTTCTTGGGATTCTGTCTGTTGCTTAGGATTTACTTGGATTTCGAATCCAAGTGTGTTTCTTGTCATTTGGTATCAGAGCTCAGGGTTCCAAGGTCTGATTTTCCTATCTTTACTTTTTGTTTGATTCTGTTTTTATTTTCATTCTTTGTTATTTTCGTTTCAGTTCTTGTTGGATCTTGTTTCTGTTTTCATTTTGTTTATTTCTGGATCTGAGTTTTTTTTTTCTGTTCTTCATATCCGTTCGTCATATTTGTTTATTTCTGGATCTAGGTTTTTGTTGTCTTTTTCATATAGTTCGTCATATACTTTATCTTCTTTAGCATATGTTGAAGAAATAAGCATGTTCTTTGGCGGCTGTGTGATTTGTTTCTAAAACCTTAGTGATTAAAAAAAAAACCTTCAGATTCAGACCCTGAAATCAGAACCTGAAAACTTAACCTCTGAAATTAGACTCTGAATTCAGACCTTGAAAACTTAACCTCTGAAATTAGACTCTGAATTCAGACCTTGAAAACTTAACCTCTGAAATTAGACTATGAATTCAGACTTTGAAAACTTAACCTCTAAAATTAGACTCTGAATTCAGACCCTGAAATTTAACCTCTAAAATTAGACTATGAATTCAGACCCTAAAACTTAGCCTCTGAATTCAGACCCTGATCAGACTCTGAAATCAGACCCTCACTAGTAGCCTCTAAAATCAGACCCTGAAAACCAGCCTCTGAAATCAAAACCTAAATCAGCCTCTGAAATCAGAACAACGGTATCAGTATCTGACGTTATCAAAAAAAAAGGGACTTGATTGATAGTGATCACTTGAGCAAAAAAAAAAGTAAAAAAAGTGAAATTTTTTGGTTGAATTTAGTGTGTTCCATATTATCATTTAGGTGCCTGTGGAGGGTATTCCATCAAAATTTCTTTAGAGGTGCCAAATTTTCTCCCGAAATTGCATACGACCGTGAATTTGCATGTTTATTTTTTTTACATTGTGCTAATTCTTTATTTCCTTATTCCAAATACTCTAGTTTAAGTATTATTGATAGAGTCTTCGTCGTTGCTATTCCTGTTAGCATTTTGTTTCCACATGTCCCATATATATTATTAGATCTTGTGTTTCATGTTGGCTTGAGGACAACATTTGGTTTGTATTCTTGGATTGAGTGTGATTCACATTTGAATTGAGGACGAACTCAAGAGTGGTAAAAGGCAGTGATTGTGAGCACAATATCGGGTAAAAGCCAATAAAGTGAAAACACGAGTGGAGTGATATCATTCGAGTGTAAACACGTGAGATTGTGAGGATTTACATTGCTTTACTTTCTTGTTATTTCTAATCTGTTTGTTAGTGTTGAGATGACAGGTCTAACCATTGATGAAAAGCTCGAGGCCTTGGATAGAAAATTTACAGATATGATGGAGAACATGAATACTGCTTCTTTGGAGAGATTGTCCAAGAATGTAGAGAGTATTCAAACTGGTAGTGGACCTAGAGCACCACCACCCCAGCATATACCACCACCTCGGAATGTACCACCACCTCATGATGTGCCACCTCGACGTGTACCACCACAGTATGTACCACCAGATGAAGAGGAAGCTGAAAATGAGTTTGATGATTCTGATAGTCTTGATGATGTGGAGGAGAGATTTCAACATGGGCAAGATAGGAGGCCTAATAGGAGGTTTGATAGGAGGAATGATATGAGGGATAGATGGTTTGATGATAGAGGTGATGCCAGAAGAGGGGATTATGATAGGAGGGGATATGGTAGACGATGAGATGTATATGGTGATCTAGGTAGCATCAAGATCAAGATACCAACATTCCACGGCAAGAATGATCCTGAAGCTTACTTAGAATGGGAAAAGAAAATAGAATTGATTTTCAACTGTCATCACTACTCAGACGAGAAGAAGACCAATCTGGCAGCAATTGAGTTTACCGATTATACTATGATTTGGTGGGATCAGCTTGTCTCTACTCGGAGGAGAAATTATGAGAGACCGGTTCAGACATGCGCAGAATTTAGAGGTCTCATGAGAAAGAGATTTATACCCAGCCGTTACTATAGGGAATTGTATCAGAAACTACAACATCTATATCATGGGACCAAGAGTGTTGAGGACTATTACACAGAGATGGAAGTTGCCATGATCAGGGCAAATGTAGTTGAGGATGCAGAAGCTACTCTGGCACGGTTTCTAGGGGGTTTGAATAGAGAGTTTGCAAACATGGTGGAGTTGCATCACTATGTTGATTTGGAGGATATGCTTCACATGGCTATCAAAGTAGAAAGGCAACTCAAGAAAAAGTCAACATCCAGATTTAGCACTCAGGCTACTTCTGCATGGAAGGGGAAATGGGTTCAGAATGAGAAGCGCGATGGAGGCTTTGACAAGCCTAGAGGCGATTTCAGTGGAGGCTTTAATAAGCCTAGGGCCGAACCTAGTGCCAAAGGTAAAGAGGTTGCGGAAGCAAAACTAGACCAAAACCTGAGGGTGTAGCTACTAGAACTAAGGATGTAAAGTGTTTCAAATGTTTGGGCATGGGACACTATGCTTCACAATGTCCCAATACGCGTACTTTATGATTGATAAAAAGAGTGGAGAGGTGTACTCTACTGATAGTGAGGTTGAGGATGAGATGCCACAGTTGGAGGATGCTAGTGACCACGAGGGAGCTGGATACCCGCTGGATAACTTATCCTTAGTTGTCAAGTGTGTTTTGAGTGCACATGTTGTAGAGGATGAGAGTGTGCAGCAAAGGTAGAACATATTCCATACTAGGTGTCGTGTGAATGGCAAGGGGTGTAGTATGATCATAGATGAGGGCAGTTGTACTAATGTTGCTAGCACAACTTTGATTGAGCGATTGGGGTTGAGTTGTTTGATACACCCGAAGCCTTACAAGTTGCAGTGGTTAAATGATTGTGGGGAAATAAGTGTGACAAAGCAGGTATTGTTGAGCTTTACTATTGGGCCATACACAGATGATGTCCTATGTGATGTGATACCAATGCATGCTGGACATATTCTTTTGGGAAAACCGTGGCAGTTTGATAAGAAAGCTATTCATGATGGGTTCAAGAACAAATATTCCTTTCAGCATAAGGGAAAACCCATTACATTATTTATACCCACTTACACCTGCACAAGTCCATGAAGATCAGGTTAAGTTGCAACTTGAGCGTGACAAAGAGAGGGCGAAGGAAAACACTACCTTGGGTGAGACTAGTGAGAGTGGTGTGTCTGGTGAGAAAAATAAAGCCAAGGCCGTGGGAGTTCCCAAGGGGAGTGTGAGTGAACGTGAGGGGGAAACAAAAGGGAGAGTTAAAAAGAGTTTCTACATGGGTGAGGGTGAAGCGAGGAAAGCATACAAGGCTAGCAAGCTCATGCTATTGTTAGTCTATAAGGAGCCTCATATTTATTTTACTAACACTGACCCTTTGCTTCCTGTGTCTATTTTATCCTTTTGCAGGATTACAGTGACGTACTGACATAGGACATACCTAGTGGGCTTCCACTCATTAGAGGTATTGAGCATCAGATAGACTTCATACCTGGAGTAGTCATTCCTAATAGACCGGCTTATAGGAGCAATCCCGAGGAGACAAAGGAGCTACAAAGGCAAGTACGAGAGTTAATGGACAATGGGTATATAAGGGAAAGCATGAGTCCTTGTGCAGTATCAGTGCTTCTAGTCCCTAAGAAAGATGGGACATGGCGAATGTGTGTCGATTGTCGAGCAATCAATAATATAACGGTAAAGTATCGCCACCCTATTCCTAGGCTAGATGACATGTTAGATGAATTGCATGGTTGCATGGTTGCATGGTATTTAGTAAGATCGATTTAAAAAGTGGATACCATCAGATTCGCATGAGAGAAGGAGATGAGTGGAAAACCGCATTTAAGACTAAATATGGATTATATGAGTGGTTAGTTATGCCATTTGGTCTTTCAAAGGCACCTAGCACATTTATGAGATTGATGAATCATGTTATGCGTGCATTTTTAGGTAAGTTTGTTGTGGTTTATTTTGATGACATCTTAGTTTACAGTAAAAAATTAGATGAGCATGTTATACATTTGAAGCATGTTCTTGATGTGTTAAGGTAGGAAAATATGTATGCTAACTTTGATAAGTGCACTTTTGGTATTGATATAATTGTTTTCCTTGGATTTGTTGTGAGTGCAGATGGCATCGAGGTAGATTTGGAAAAGGTGAAGGCAATTCAGGATTGGCCAACACCAACAACAGTGACAGAAGTCCGAAGCTTCCATGGATTCGCAAGCTTCTACCGTAGATTTGTTAAAGACTTCAGTAATATTGCAGCACCACTGACTGAAGTAGTGAAGAAAATCGTTCGCTTCAAATGGGAAGAAGAGTAGGAGCGTGCATTCCAGGATCTTAAAATGAAGTTGTGCAGTGCACCAGTCTTGGCACTACCCAACTTTGAGAAGACATTTGAGATTGAGTGTGACGCATCCGAGATAGGCATTGGAGCAGTTCTTATGCAAGAAAAGCGACCAATAGCCTACTTTAGTGAGAAGCTGAATGGAGTAGTTTTGAGGTACCCCACATATGACAAGGAGTTGTATGTGCTAGTGAGAGCCCTTGAGACTTGGCAGCATTATTTGTGGCCTCGAGAGTTTGTGATCCATACATATCATGAATCATTGAAGCATTTGAAGGGCCAAGGTAAGCTGAACAAACGACACGCAAAATGGTTAGAGTTTGTTGAGACATTTCCATATGTTATCCGCTACAAACAAGGTAAGGCAAACATTGGCGCCGATGCACTATCGCGAAGGTATGCTTCACTTACTTCATTGAGTGCAAGAATGCTTGGGTTTGAATTTATTAAAGAACTTTATGTTAGTGATACTGACTTTAGTACTATCTATACTGCATGTGAAAAGTCTGCTTTTAGTAAATTCTACCAACATGATGGGTTTCTGTTTAGGGAGAATAGATTATGCATTCCTGTTTGTAGCATGCGTGAGTTGTTAGTGAGGGAAGCGCATGGGGGAGGTTTAATGGGGCACTTTGGGATTGCCAAAACCTTAGGGGTATTGAGTGAACATTTTTATTGGCCTAAAATGCGGAGAGATATTGAGCGTTTGTGTGATAAGTGCTTAACTTGTAAACAGGCTAAATCTAAGGTTATGCCTCATGGGTTGTATACACCATTGACCTAGTGAGCCATGGGTAGATGTATCGATGGACTTTATATTGGGTTTACCTAGGACTAGGAAGGGTAGAGATTCCATCTTTGTAGTGGTTGATAGGTTCAGTAAGATGGCACACTTTATAGCATGTCATAAAACTGATGATGCCACTAACATTGCTGACTTGTTCTTTAGAGAAGTAATACTACTCCATGGGATTCCAAGGAGTATAGTTTCAGATCGTGATGTTAAATTCCTTAGCCACTTTTGGAAAGTTTTATGGGGTAAGTTGGGAACTAAACTTTTGTATTCTGCTACTTGCCACCCCCAATCTGATGGCCAGACCGAGGTTTTTAATAGGACTTTGACTCAGTTATTACGTACTATTATCAATAAGAACTTAAAAACTTGGGAGGAATGTTTGCCTTTTGTTGAATTTTCATATAATCGTAGTATTCATTCCTCTACATCTTACTCATCATTTGAAATTGTTTATGGTTTTCAGCCACTAACTCCATTAGATTTGTTACCATTGCCTGTTGATTAGCATGCGGGGTTAGATGGAAAAAGGAAATCTGATTTGGTGAAACATATACATGAGAAAGCCAGAGAGCAAATACAGCGAAAGAATGAGCAATATGATTCTCATGCTAATAAGGGAAGAAAGCGTGTGGTATTTCAGCCTGGAGATTGGGTTTGGGTACACATGCGCAAAGAGAGATTTCCTGAACAACGTAAATCTAAGCTACAACCGAGAGGGGATGGTCCATTTCACGTCTTGGAACGGATTAATGACAATGCATACAAGTTAGATTTACAAGGTAAGTATAATGTGTCTGCTACATTTAATGTTTCTGACTTAACTCGTTTTGATGCAAGTACATATTCGAGGTCGAATCTTTTCAAGAGGGAGGGGATGACATGATCCAGGCCGACGACAAAGCAAAAGACCCATTACAAGTACCAGAAGGGCCAATTATGAGGCAGAGGACAAAAAGACTTAGAGAAGCAATGGCGGGATTAGTTCAGAGTGTTATGGCCGATTGCAACAAACAAATAGAGACGCATGTGGGCTTCAATAGAGAGGGCCCAAAGCCACTTCACTTGGCCCAAATCAGTTCTGAATGAAGCTTCACAGGCCTTTGAAGACTTGAAGACTTTGGTATTTTTGTAATTTAGCCTTTAGGGGCATTGTTGTCTTTATGCCTTTAGGGTTTCTCTTTGTAACACTATTTAAACTTTCTTTCTTTTTCTTTTTGGAACAATCAACGAAATTTGTAAACACAAAAGCTTAAAGCTTTGGCTATGGCCGAATTCTTGTAAGGGAGGGATTCCCCTTTTCAAGTTAAAATCGACTTATCTAAGTTTAGTAAGCTTAGTGGCGTCTTCATTGCTAGCAAAACACTACAAGGAATCAACTTAAAGGTTCTCAAGGGAAAGTTCTTTATGGGTCTTCTTTGTGACATTGGAAGGGTTTTGTTCCTACAAAATCAAATTCGCGGTTCTTGGGGTTCTGTCTGTTTCTTGGGGTTTGCTTGGATTTCGAATCCAAGTGTGTTTCTTTGTCACCAATCCTAACTTTCATCCTCTGATTCAAGCAAAGTTTTCAAAAGCATTTTCAGATTGAATGATTTTACTCAGATGTTCTGATTCAGTTTCTTATTTTTTAGATCCACTCATTGAGATCCTCAGGACTCACCCCCACCACTTCCCAGTCCTTTTGCAGGTATCTTCTTTTGGTGAGTCATGTGCTGTTTTTGGAGATCCAGTTTGAGGACAAGTGTTATGCTGCGGTCACTAGTCATCGGGTCCACCTTACCAGATCTATGTTAATGTAGAATATAGTTTCTGGATGTCATTTTGTTGTATCATTGACTTGTGCTTGATGTTGTGTATATATTATAAATATTTTTAGTCATGTATATATGTATACGTTTGGTTTCATAATCTCGCAATTAAGTTTATTTAAAAGATTAAGTTGCATGTGTGATTGAATAAGCATGGAATAACATTAAGATAATAGTAAAAGTTCTAGTACATGAGTTAGAGGCTTAGGCATCAGTGGGATCTGTTGCTTGCCGGTAACATTCTCGTATTAGGGATGTTACAAAGATGGTATCAGAGTATGGTCTAAGGAGTCAGTGACTGCAGTAAGGGAGTAGCAGTGGCTTGTATATGTGGTATACCTGGGGTACTACTATATATAAGTGGCTATTTATCTCGAGGCTTGTCTCATTCTAATCACTTATAATTCTTTTACCTGTAATTGACTATTTTTTCTCTCTCTTAATTTCTTAGATATCAATGCCACCCAAGGGAAGGACCGGAGTAAGGGGTAGACCTAGTTGCGGTAGGATACCTCAAGGCATAAATTTGGATCATAGATCAGTAGTACCTCCCCCTGAGCCAGATAGGGGGCAAATGATGTAGTTAGTTCATGAGAGTATTGTGGGGGAAGGTAGAGATGCGCCAGTGGTTCAGCCTAATGACCCAGTAGTTGCGGGTTTACAGCAGATTCAGCAGCCAATAGCAGCTTTAGCCCAGTTAATTACCCGTCAGCCACAGCCACCAGGCCCAAAGCCGAGAGCTGTAGAATCCACAATCCCAGTTCCACCACCACCAGTAGGAGTACCAATGGCTCACCAAATAGTAGCCCCTCTAAACATACCAGACCCTACTACATTCCGAGCCAGACCTTCTATTGTGCCACATGAGCCATCTCCAGAATGGTTCAGGTCATGCAGCGACAAGAACTACCGGTATCCTTACATGATTTCCGAAAGCTTCATCCTCCCACGTTCTCGGGAGTAGAGACCTCCCCTGGTCCTTGTGGTTTCATTGAGGAATTAGATCGGATATGCACAACTTTGGGGTGTTCTACGGAGAGAGCAGTGGAGTTAGTCAGTTTTCAACTGAGAGATGTCGCCAACACATGGTTTATGTCCTTTCGGGATGGTCGGTGATGAGACGCTCGTCCTCTGACATGGGCTGAGTTTAGTATGGCCTTTTTTTGTCCAGATTCTTACCATAGAGTATCAGGGATGCTAGAGCCTGAGAGTTTGAACAGCTAGTACAGGGCGATCATATGACAGTTTTTGAGTATGACATACGGTTTACACGATTGTCTCACTATGCCCCACATCTGATCAGTACAGAGGGAATGAAGGTGAAAAGGATTGTGAATGAGCTTCGAGATTATTTATTCCGCTCCATTCATTTCATAGAGACCACTACCTATATACCTAAGTACTAGATGCTGCTTTGTGGTTTGTAGCATGGGTTAAAGAGAGACAAACATAGAGGGAGTCCCGAAAGAAATCTAGATCATAGGAGAGGACTAGGCCGCAGCAGAGTGGCCCTAGTAGACAGCAGCAGATGTTAGCTCCGTCTATGGCACGTAGAGATATGGGTTCAATTCAAGGGGGTCAGGACCGTAGGCCAGCTCAAAGTGTTGCTTCTCGTGCAGTTTCCTCTCCCTCTGTAGCCCAGCCTGGGCGAACCCTACCACAATGTTCAATTTATGAACGAGCACATACCGGGACTTGTAGATCTGGGAGTAGAGGTTGTTATCGATGCAGGCAAATGGGTCATTTGAAGAGAGACCGCCTGGTACCAGTAGAGAAGTTGCCATCTTTCAGTGTCGTACTATCTACACCCCAGCCAAAACCTAACATAAATATATGAGGAGGAGAGCAGAGGCCAGTGAGTAGAGGACAGACAGTACGAGGAATGGGGCATTAGTTGGTGATCGAGGACAGGCTTCCTCCAGCAGAGTTCAGGGCAGGGTGTATACCCTCACTCCCCAGGAGGCACAGGCATCCAATGCGGTGGTCACAGGTACATTGCTGATTGATTCAGTACAAGCATGGGTGTTATTTGATTCTGGTGCTACACATTCTTTTGTGGCACCGTATTTTATGACTCAGATGGGTAGGGACATCAAGCCTTTAGACTTCCTTATCATTATAGCTACACCAGTAGGAGACCCCTTAGAAGCTACAAAGGGTGTGAGGCAGTGTTCTATAGACATTGACGGATATTTTTCCTATGCAGATTTAGTGGTGTTGGGTATTTTGAGCTTTGATGTTATTATAGGATGGATTGGCTAGCTAAGCACCATGCGGTATGACAATAACTCACTTGGGTTTGAAACCAAGCAAACCCCCAAGCATCTTTCTCAAAACCCCAAGAACTTTGACTACTGATTTTGTAGGAACAAAACCCAACTAAGATCAGCCCCTAACCACCATGAAACTCACGTCCATGATAACCACAAGCATGAAATTAGATTGTATTTTGCTAGCAATGGAGACGCCACTAAGTTGCCAAGCTTAGATAAGTCAATTTGAACTTGAAAATGGGAATCACTCCCTCAGCAAGGTTTCAGCCATAGCCATGGAAAGCTCAATCTTTTCTCTCTTTCAAATTTTGTATATTACGTTGGTTTTCTCCAAAATACAAAGAAGAGTCATATAATAAGGGTTACAAGAGAGTAAAAGGACTAAAATGGCCCTAGAGCTAAAATTACCAAAAGCCCTAAGTCAAGCACCTCAACCATGACCATTAAGGTCCTTTTGCACCTAAATAAACTTAAAACAAGATTAGAAGCTAATCTCTCTTAAGCTAATTGAGGTGCTTACATGCTATAGTAAATTGACGTGCTTCCGGATAAGTACAGATCTAAGCATAATTAAGCCTAATGGCATAGTCCACCATGCTAATTACATCATAAATAAAGTCAAAATGTCGAGCACAAATGATAAAATGCCCCCATTGGGCGAATTCAACATAGTCCCAAAAGGGTGAAATCGGGTCAAAAGGGTGCTGGTGCTGAAGCTGCTCTGCTATGCTTCAGTCTGAGCTGATCTGGGTCAAATGAAATAGTTTGGGACCTCTCTGGTTAAGCCCATATGTGTCTCTGGGGTGCACTTGACTTGGTTGCTGTAACTGGTCACATAGCTCTGAGCTAGTCCCGCAAAGAAGATCTGATCTTCTTTGCTCTTTGGCGTGTGATTGGACCTGTTGACAACTACATGGGTTCCTCCAAGTTGTTAGCTGCATCTTGTAATGTCTCTGATGTGGTTGGACTCATGTCATTCCCTCCTTGTTGAAAAGGATTCGACCTCGAATCTGAACCTGCATTAAAAATAAAATAAGTCAGAAATATTAAACATTGCAGGAACACCAAACTCACCAGGAAGATCGAGCTTGTAAGTATTGTCGTTGATCTGGTCCAAGACTTGAAATGGACCGTCTCCTCTTGGTTGCAACTTGGATGTTTCCTCTTGCATATAAAGCCACACCCAATTGCCGGGGTCAAACACAATGCGTTGGAAACCTATTATTCTCACCAACTCTGCCTTTCCCTTATCATTCATACTCCCAAGCTTAATAACAATCAAAGATAATAAATCCATAGGAGTTAAAGAATTAGAATCATAATCAATCTCATAAGGCAAGTAAAAACTAGAAGAATGAATGCATCTATTATATGCAAACTCTGGCCCCCGCTATTGCGTCTGTGATCTTCTTAGTTCTTTGGCGTGTGATTGGGCCTATTGGCAATTGTAAAGGCTCTAATGTTCCTTGGGCGACTGCATTCATGTCAATTATTGTCCCTTGGATCATGTCATTCTCCTCTCTTGAAATGGATTCGCCCTCGAATCCAAACCCGGATCATAGATAGTAATGAAAAAATCAATTGGACGATGATATTGAAATATAAAAGAATCATACTTGACCACTTGTACCTACGATGAAAAAGCATAAACAATAGAGAAAATTTTATGGAAAAACTTCACTACCACATCTACTTTCTTTTCACCAGCTCTCACAGCTTCACATCACTCATGGCCACTATCTCAACCATACTTGCAAAGACCTCCTCACACACCTGCTCAGCTTCACTATGTTTTTCAACCTAAAAGCACACTACCTCACAAGTGTTTACTCCCTCAATGCTCACGATCTCACAAGCATTTTCACTCACCATGTCACTTATAACACAATTCACAACATTCAAGGCCTTACAAATGTTTTCATTCGCTATGCACTCAACATCACAAGTGCTTCTCACTTCCTTACACACAACTTCAATAGCTTTTGGTTGTTGAGTACTCTCTTCATTCACTGCTTATTTAGTTACCTTTTAAGTCTTTTTCCATTTCTCATAAGATCTTCTATAATCACTCATAATATATTGGATATCACTTTTGAAAGTATCCAAAACCTCGATCTTATCATCAATGGTTAAACTTGGACCTGCCATCTCAACACTAAACAAACAGATTCGAAATAATAAAAAGTAAAACAAATATGTAAATCCTCACAATCTCATGTGTTTACACTCGAATGATATCACTCCACTCGTGTTTGCACTCTATTGGATTTTACCCGATACTGTGCTCACAATCACTGCCTTTTACCACTCTTGAGTTCGTCCTCAATTCAATTGTGAATCACACTCAATCTAAGAATGGTCAACTAAGGTGTACTCCACAAGCTAGCAGAAACACAATGTATATATAGAGCATGTGGAATAAAGCAATAAGATAAGTAATCACTGAGACTCAATCGAAAGAAACTTATAGCTAGAGTGCTCAGAATAAGAAAGAATGACGAGTTAGCTAAATGCAATATATAAGCAAGCAAGCAATCAACGTGTCACTGAAGCAATCTTGTGGTCACTCGCTATAGTGTTTGAGCTCACCTTTCTTTTCTTCTCACACACACTCACAAGTGTTAACACTCCAATGAAACACAATGAAGCACAAAGGATTTCAATTCGGCTATAACACAAATATAGTCTTTCAAGCTCAAACCAATACAAACCAAATCAAATATCAATGTAACTCATGTAAAGCAATCCAATCAACTTGCAAATGGTATAATCAAGCTAAGCACAATGCGACCAATTCTTTTTTTTTTTTTTTTAAGTAGGTGACTCTGCTGCTTACGTAAGTAGCTTACAAGTAGGTCAAGTAAGCATGTCAATTCGGCAATGGTAAGTTACAAACCAACTAAACACTTTTTCCAACTAACTTGGTGATGCAGCAGCTTGCCTCTTCAAGCACCTCTCAAATGCAATGATGGCTACTCAAGTTTCCATGTCAAGCTCATGAGTGCTTCCATTTTCAATGTCATACTAATGATTTCAACACAAATCCAATGTCAAGCTAATGATAGCTCACGCAAATCAGCAAGCACACTTGTTAATTCATGCTTCAACATAAGCACATCAAGCATCTTACTCACGGCAATATGTGTAACAAAGCAACCAGACTTGTCTCACAAATTTAACAACACACAAGCATAAGTAAACATCAATAGTAAGTCACGACCTCATCAATCCATAAGCATTTCATTTTGTTTCAACACTCATTCACTCAAATGCCTCACCACAGCACTCAAACACACTTGTTTTCCCCACACTTCACAAGATTACAACAACTTCACAAAGATTGCAAACAAGCTAGTTAACGCAAATGCTAGGAGTAATGAAGTGCAATCTGATTTTCTCAAAGTAGATATGAACAATACCTATTGAAGACAAGCTAAGTGACATGCATATGGCAAGAACAAAGCAAGGGTGGTGATGGTTCTTCCTTGGCCGAATCTGACCTGATGCATTTTTTTTTGAAACTAATAACTTAATAACAATGTTAAACACGTCCTAGTAACTTACAATTAACAACTAAACACTTGATTCAAGCAAAGACACAAAAGCCCCAATTTTGACCTAAGTAGCCAAAGATTAACTCAAAGAAATACTCATGATCAATCAAAAACACTCAAGGGCAGAATGTTATTCATGCTATTTTGATCACAAATCAACAAGAATCAGCAATAAACAACAAAGAACACATAAGAACACCAATGGCCGAAACTTGAGGACAAATTCCTTAATGGCCGAAATCAACAAAAACAACAACAACAACAACAAAATCAAAGATGAATACAAGATTAAACAACACAAATGATAGGAAATAAGACCTCAGAACCCTAAGCCCTCAACCATGACCATTAAGGTCCTTTTCCACCTAAATAAACTTAAAATAAAGATTAGAAGCTAATCTCACTTAAGCTAATTGAGGTGCTTACATGCTATAGTAAATTGACGTGCTTCCGGCTAAGTACAGATCTAAGCATAATAAGCCTAATGGCATAGTCAACCATGCTAATTACATCATAAATAACGTCAAAATGTCGAGCACAAATGACAAAAATGCCTCCATTTGGCCGAATTCAACATAGTCCCAAAATGGGTGAAAAACAGGTCAAAAGGGTGCTGGTGCTGAAGCTACTCTGCTATGCTTCAGTCTGAGCTGATCTGGGTCAAATGAAATAGCTTGGGGACCTCTCTGGTTAAGCCCATATGTGTCTCTGGGGTGCACTTGGCTTGGTTGCTGCAACTGGTCACATAGCTCTGAGCTAGTCCCGCAAAGGCCTCTCTGATCTTCTTTGCTCTTTGGCGTGTGATTGGACCTATTGAAAACTGCATGGGTTCCTCCAAGTTGTTAGCTGCATACTGTAATGTCTCTGATGTGGTTGGACTCATGTCATTCCCTCCTTGTTGAAAATGATTCGACCTCGAATCTGAACATGCATTAAAATGAGTTAAGTCAGAAACATTAAAAGTAGCAGATATGTTGTACTTACCTTTCAAATCCAGCTTATATACATTGTCGTTAATCTATTCCAAGACTTGAAATAGACCATTCCCTCTTGGTTGCAACTTGGATCTTCGTTATGCTTGTATCTTTTCCTCTTGCATAAAGCCACACCCAATTGCCGGGGTCAAACACAATGCGTTGAATCCTATTATCCTCACCAACTCTGCCTTTCCCTTATCATTCATACTCCCAAGCTTAATAACAATCAAAGATAATAAATCCATAGGAGTTAAAGAATTAGAATCATAATCAATCTCATAAGGCAAGTAAAAACTAGAAGAATGAATGCATCTATTATATGCAAACTCTGGCCCCGCTATTGCGTCTGTGATCTTCTTAGTTCTTTGGCGTGTGATTGGGCCTATTGGCAATTGTAAAGGCTCTAATGTTCCTTGGGGGACTGCATTCATGTCAAACGTTGTCCCTTGGATCATGTCATTCTCCCTCTCTTGAAATGGATTCGTCCTCGAATCCGAACCCGGATCATAAATAGTTATGACAAAATCAATTGGATGATGATATTGAAATATAAAAGAATCATACTTGACCACTTGTACCTGCGATGAAAAAGCATAAACAATAGAGAAAATTTTATGGAAAAACTTCACTACCACATCTACTTTCTTTTCACCAGCTCTCACAGCTTCATCATCACTCATGGCCACTCTCTCAACCATACTTGCAAAGACCTCCTCACACAACTGCTCAGCTTCACTATGTTTTTCAACCTCAAAGCACACTACCTCACAAGTGTTTAATCCCTCAATGCTCACGGTCTCACAAGCATTTTCACTCACCATGTCACTTATAACACAATTCACAACATTCAAGGCCTCACAAATGTTTTCATTCGCTATGCACTCAACATCACAAGTGCTTCTCACTTCATTACACACAACTTCAATAGCTTTTGGTTGTTGAGTACTCTCTTCATTCACTACATATTTAGTTACCTTCCAAGTCTTTTTCCATTTCTCATAAGATCTTCTATAATCACTCATAATATCTTGGATATCACTTTTGAAAGTATCCAAAATCTCGATCTTATCATCAATGGTTAAACTTGGACCTGACATCTCAACACTAAACAAACGGATTCAAAATTATAAAAAGTAAAACAAATATGTAAATCCTCATAATCTCATGTGTTTACACTCGAATGATATCACTCCACTCGTGTTTGCACTCTATTGGATTTTACCCGATATTGTGCTCACAATCACTGCCTTTTACCACTCTTGAGTTCGTCCTCAATTCAAATGTGAATCACACTCAATCTAAGAATGGTCAACTAAGGTGTACTCCACAAGCTAGCAAAAACACAATGTATATATAGAGCATGTGAATAAAGCAAATAAGATAAGTAATCACGGAGACTCAATCGAAAGAAACCTATAGCTAGAGTGCTCAGAATAAGAAAGAATGACGAGTTAGCTAAATGCAATATATAAGCATGCAAGCAATCAACGTGTCACTGAAGCAATCTTGTGGTCACTCGCTATAGTGTTTGAGCTCACCTTTCTTTTCTTTTCACACACACTCACAAGTGTTTACACTCCAATGAAACACAATGAAGCACAAAGGATTTCAATTCGGCTATAACACAAATATAGTCTTTCAAGCTCAAACCAATACAAACCAAATCAAATATCAATGTAACTCATGTAAAGCAATCCAATCAACTTGCAAATGGTATAATCAAGCTAAGCACAATGCGACCAATTCTTTTTTTTTAAGTAGGTGACTCAGCTGCTTACGTAAGTAGCTTACAAGTAGGTCAAGTAAGCATGTCAATTCGACAATGGTAAGTTACAAACCAACTAAACACTTTTTCCAACTAACTTGGTGATGCAGCAGCTTGCCTCTTCAAGCACCTCTCAAATGCAATGATGGCTACTCAAGTTTCCATGTCAAGCTCATGAGTGCTTCCATTTTCAATGTCATACTAATGATTTCAACACAAATCCAATGTCAAGCTAATGATAGCTCACGCAAATCAGCAAGCACACTTGTTAATTCATGCTTCAACATAAGCACATCAAGCATCTTACTCACGGAAATATGTGTAACAAATCAACCAGACTTGTCTCACAAATTTAACAACACACAAGCATAAGTAAACTTCAAGAGTAAGTCACGGCCTCATCAATCCATAAGCATTTCATTTTTGTTTCAACACTCATTCACTCAAATGCCTCACCACAGCACTCAAACACACTTGTTTTCCCCACACTTCACAAGATTGCAACAACTTCACAAAGATTGCAAACAAGCTAGTTCACGCAAATGCTTGGAGTAATGAAGTGCAATCTGATTTTCTCAAAGTATATATGAACAATACCTATTGAAAACAAGCTAAGTGACATGCATATGGCAAGAACAAAGCAAGGGTGGTGATGGTTCTTCCTTGGCCGAATCTGACCTGATGCATTTTTTTTTTGAAACTAATAACTTAATAACAATGTTAAACACGTCCTAGTAACTTACATTAACAACTAAACACTTGATTCAAGCAAATAACACAAAAGCCCCAATTTTGACCTAAGTAGCCAAAGATTAACTCAAAGAAATACTCATGATCAATCAAAAACACTCAAGGGCAGAATGTATTCATGCTATTTTGATCACAAATCAACACGAATCAGCAAGAAACAACAAAGAACACATAAGAAACACCAATGGCCGAAACTTGAGGACAAATTCCTTAATGGCCGAAATCAACAACAACAACAAAAAAATCAAAGATGAATACAAGATTAAACAACACAAAGGATAGGAAATCAGACCACAGAACCCTAAGCTCTGATACCAAATGACAAGAAACTCACTTGGGTTTGAAACCTAGCAAACCCCCAAGCATCTTTCTCAAAACCCCAATAACTTTGAATACTGATTTTGTAGGAACGAAACCCAACCAAGATCAGCCCCTAACCACCATAAAACTCACATCCATGATAACCACAAGCATGAAATCAGATTGTATTTTGCTAGCAATGGAGACGCCACTAAGTTGCCAAGCTTAGATAAGTCAATTTGAACTTGAAAAGGGGAATCCCTCCCTCAACAAGGTTTCGGACATAGCCATGGAAAGCACAAGCTTTTCTCTCTTTCAAATTTTGTATATTACGTTGGTTTTCTCCAAAATACAAAGAAGAGTCATATAATAAGGGTTACAAGAGAGTAAAAGGACTAAAATGGCCCTAGAGCTAAAATTACCAAAAGCCCTAAGTCAAGCACCTCAACCATGACCATTAAGGTCCTTTTGCACCTAAATAAACTTAAAACAAAGATTAGAAGCTAATCTCTCTTAAGCTAATTGAGGTGCTTACATGCTATAGTAAATTGACGTGCTTCCGGATAAGTACAGATCTAAGCATTATAAAGCCTAATGGCATATTCAACCATGCTAATTACATCATAAATAAAGTCAAAATGTCGAGCACAAATGATAAAAATGCCCCCATTGGGCCGAATTCAATATAGTCCCAAAATGGGTGAAATCGGTCAAAAGGGTGCTGGTGCTGAAGCTGCTCTGCTATGCTTCAGTCTGAGCTGATCTGGGTCAAATGAAATAGTTTGGGGACCTCTCTGGTTAAGCCCATATGTGTCTCTGGGGTGCACTTGACTTGGTTGCTGCAACTGGTCACATTGCTCTGAGCTAGTCCGGCAAAGAAGATCTGATCTTCTTTGCTCTTTGGCATGTGATTGGACCTGTTGACAACTACATGGGTTCCTCCAAGTTGTTAGCTGCATCTTGTAATGTCTCTGATGTGGTTGGACTCATGTCATTCCCTCATTGTTGAAAAGGATTCGACCTCGAATCTGAACCTGCATAAAAATAAAATAAGTCAGAAATATTAAACATTGCAGGAACACCAAACTCACTAGGAAGATCAAGCTTGTAAGTATTGTCGTTGATCTGCTCCAAGACTTGAAAGGACCATCTCCTCTTGGTTGCAACTTGGATGTTTTCCTCTTGCATATAAAGCCACACCCAATTGCCGGGGTCAAACACAATGCGTTGGAAACCTATTATTCTCACCAACTCTGCCTTTCCCTTATCATTCATACTCCCAAGCTTAATAACAATCAAAGATAATAAATCCATAGGAGTTAAAGAATTAGAATCATAATTAATCTCATAAGGCAAGTAAAAACTAGAAGAATGAATGCATCTATTATATGCAAACTCTGGCCACGCTATTGCGTCTGTGATCTTATTAGTTCTTTGGCGTGTGATTGGGCATATTGGAAATTGTAAAGGCTCTAATGTTCCTTGGGTGACTGCATTCATGTCAAATGTTGTCCCTTGGATCATGTCATTCTCCCTCTCTTGAAATGGATTCGTCCTCGAATCCGAACCCGGATCATAGATAGTAATGAAAAAATCAATTGGACGATGATATTGAAATATAAAAGAATCATACTTGACCACTTGTACCTGCGATGAAAAAAGCATATACAATAGAGAAAATTTTATGGAAAAACTTCACTACCACATCTACTTTCTTTTCACCAGCTCTCACAGTTTCATCATCACTCATGGTCACTATCTCAACCATACTTGCAAAGACCTCCTCACACACTTGCTCAGCTTCACTATGTTTTTCAACCTCAAAGAACACTACCTCACAAGTGTTTACTCCCACAATGCTCACAGTCTCACAAGAGTTTTCACTCACAATGTCACTTATAACACAATTCAAAACATTCAAGGCCTCACAAATGTTTTCATTCGCTATGCACTCAACATCACAAGTGCTTCTCACTTCATTACACACAATTTCAATAGCTTTTGGTTGTTGAGTACTCTCTTCATTCACTGCATATTTAGTTACCTTCCAAGTTTTTTTCCATTTCTCATAATCACTCATAATATCTTGGATATCACTTTTGAAAGTACCCAAAACCTCAATCTTATCATCAATGGTTAAACTTAGACCTGCCATATCAACACTAAACAAACAGATTCGAAATAATAAAAAGTAAAACAAATATGTAAATCCTCACAATCTCATGTGTTTACACTCGAATGATATCACTCCACTCGTGTTTGCACTCTATTGGATTTTACCCGATACTGTGCTCACAATCACTACCTTTTACCACTCTTGAGTTCGCCCTCAATTCAAATGTGAATCACACTCAATCTAAGAATGGTCAACTAAGGTGTACTCCACAAGCTATCAGAAACACAATGTATATATAGAGCATGTGGAATAAAGCAAATAAGATATGTATTCACTGAGACTCAATCGAAAGAAACCTATAGCTAGAGTGCTCAGAATAAGAAAGAATGACGAGTTAGCTAAATGCAATAAATAAGCAAGCAAGCAATCAACGTGTCACTGAAGCAATCTTGTGGTCACTCGCTATAGTGTTTGAGCTCACCTTTCTTTTCTTTTCACACACACTCACAAGTGTTTACACTCCAATGAACACAATGAAGCACAAAGGATTTCAATTCGGCTATAACACAAATATAGTCTTTCAAGCTCAAACCAATACAAACCAAATCAAATATCAATGTAACTCATGTAAAGCAATCCAATCAACTTGCAAATGGTATAATCAAGCTAAGCACAATGCGGCCAATTCTTTTTTTTTTTTAAGTAGGTGACTCTGCTGCTTACGTAAGTAGCTTACAAGTAGGTCAAGTAAGCATGTCAATTCGGCAATGGTAAGTTACAAACCAACTAAACACTTTTTCCAACTAACTTGGTGATGCAGCAGTTTGCCTCTTCAAGCACCTCTCAAATGCAATGATGGCTTCTCAAGTTTCCATGTCAAGCTCATGAGTACTTCCATTTTCAATGTCATGCTAATGATTTCAACACAATCCAATGTCAAGCTAATGATAGCTCACGCAAATCAGCAAGCACACTTGTTAATTCATGCTTCAACATAAGCACATCAAGCATCTTACTCACGGCAATATGTGTAACAAAGCAACCAGACTTGTCTCACAAAGTTAACAACACACAAGCATAAGTAAACTTCAAGAGTAAGTCACGGCCTCATCAATCCATAAGCATTTCATTTTGTTTCAACACTCATTCACTCAAATGCCTCACCACAGCACTCAACACACTTGTTTTCCCCACACTTCACAAGATTGCAACAACTTCACAAAGATTGCAAACAAGCTAGTTCACGCAAATGCTAGGAATAATGAAGTACAATCTGATTTTCTCAAAGTAGATATGAACAATACCTATTGAAAACAAGCTAAGTGACATGCATATGGCAAGAACAAAGCAAGTGTCGTGATGGTTCTTCCTTGGCCGAATCTGACCTGATGCATTTGTTTTTTTGAAACTAATAACTTAATAACAGTGTTAAACACGTCCTAGTAACTTACAATTAACAACTAAACACTTGATTCAAGCAAAAAAACACAAAACCCCCAATTTTGACCTAAGTACCAAAGATTAACTCAAAGAAATACTCATGATCAATCAAAAACACTCAAGGGCAGAATGTTATTCATGCTATTTTGATCACAAATCAACAAGAATCAGCAATAAACAACAAAGAACACATAAGAACACCAATGGCCGAAACTTGAGGACAAATTCCTTAATGGCCGAAATCAACAACAACAACAACAACAAAATCAAAGATGAATACAAGATTAAACAACACAAATGATAGGAAATAAGACCTCAGAACCCTAAGCCCTCAACCATGACCATTAAGGTCCTTTTCCACCTAAATAAACTTAAAATAAAGATTAGAAGCTAATCTCACTTAAGCTAATTGAGGTGCTTACATGCTATAGTAAATTGACGTGCTTCCGGCTAAGTACAGATCTAAGCATAATTAAGCCTAATGGCATAGTCAACCATGCTAATTACATCATAAATAAAGTCAAAATGTCGAGCACAAATGACAAAAATGCCTCCATTTGGCCGAATTCAACATAGTCCCAAAATGGGTGAAATCAGGTCAAAAGGGTGCTGGTGCTGAAGCTACTCTGCTATGCTTCAGTCTGAGCTGATCTGGGTCAAATGAAATAGCTTGGGGACCTCTCTGGTTAAGCCCATATGTGTCTCTGGGGTGCACTTGGCTTGGTTGCTGCAACTGGTCACATAGCTCTGAGCTAGTCCCGCAAAGGCCTCTCTGATCTTCTTTGCTCTTTGGCGTGTGATTGGACCTATTGAAAACTGCATGGGTTCCTCCAAGTTGTTAGCTGCATCCTGTAATGTCTCTGATGTGGTTGGACTCATGTCATTCCCTCGTTGTTGAAAATGATTAGACCTCGAATCTGAACATGCATTAAAATGAGTTAAGTCAGAAACATTAAAAGTAGCAGATATGTTGTACTTACCTTTCAAATCCAGCTTATATACATTGTCGTTAATCTATTCCAAGACTTGAAATAGACCATTCCCTCTTGGTTGCAACTTGGATCTTCGTTATGCTTGTATCTTTTCCTCTTGCATATAAAGCCACACCCAATTGCCGGGGTCAAACACAATGCGTTGAAAACCTATTATCCTCACCAACTCTGCCTTTCCCTTATCATTCATACTCCCAAGCTTAATAACAATCAAAGATAATAAATCCATAGGAGTTAAAGAATTAGAATCATAATCAATCTCATAAGGCAAGTAAAAACTAGAAGAATGAATGCATCTATTATATGCAAACTCTGGCCCCGCTATTGCGTCTGTGATCTTCTTAGTTCTTTGGCGTGTGATTGGGCCTATTGGCAATTGTAAAGGCTCTAATGTTCCTTGGGGGACTGCATTCATGTCAAATGTTGTCCCTTGGATCATGTCATTCTCCCTCTCTTGAAATGGATTCGTCCTCGAATCCGAACCCGGATCATAGATAGTTATGACAAAATCAATTGGATGATGATATTGAAATATAAAAGAATCATACTTGACCACTTGTACCTGCGATGAAAAAGCATAAACAATAGAGAAAATTTTATGGAAAAACTTCACTACCACATCTACTTTCTTTTCACCAGCTCTCACAGCTTCATCATCACTCATGGCCACTCTCTCAACCATACTTGCAAAGACCTCCTCACACACCTACTCAGCTTCACTATGTTTTTCAACCTCAAAGCACACTACCTCACAAGTGTTTAATCCCTCAATGCTCACGGTCTCACAAGCATTTTCACTCACCATGTCACTTATAACACAATTCACAACATTCAAGGCCTCACAAATGTTTTCATTCGCTATGCACTCAACATCACAAGTGCTTCTCACTTCATTACACACAACTTCAATAGCTTTTGGTTGTTGAGTACTCTCTTCATTCACTACATATTTAGTTACCTTCCAAGTCTTTTTCCATTTCTCATAAGATCTTCTTTAATCACTCATAATATCTTGGATATCACTTTTGAAAGTATCCAAAATCTTGATCTTATCATCAATGGTTAAACTTGGACCTGACATCTCAACACTAAACAAACGGATTCAAAATTATAAAAAGTAAAACAAATATGTAAATCCTCATAATCTCATGTGTTTACACTCGAATGATATCACTCCACTCGTGTTTGCACTCTATTGGATTTTACCCGATATTGTGCTCACAATCACTGCCTTTTACCACTCTTGAGTTCGTCCTCAATTCAAATGTGAATCACACTCAATCTAAGAATGGTCAACTAAGGTGTACTCCACAAGCTAGCAAAAACACAATGTATATATAGAGCATGTCGAATAAAGCAAATAAGATAAGTAATCACGGAGACTCAATCGAAAGAAACCTATAGCTAGAGTGCTCAGAATAAGAAAGAATGACGAGTTAGCTAAATGCAATATATAAGCAAGCAAGCAATCAACGTGTCACTGAAGCAATCTTGTGGTCACTCGCTATAGTGTTTGAGCTCACCTTTCTTTTCTTCTCACACACACTCACAAGTGTTTACACTCCAATGAAACACAATGAAGCACAAAGGATTTCAATTCGGCTATAACACAAATATAGTCTTTCAAGCTCAAACCAATACAAACCAAATCAAATATCAATGTAACTCATGTAAAGCAATCCAATCAACTTGCAAATGGTATAATCAAGCTAAGCACAATGCAACCAATTCTTTTTTTTTTAAGTAGGTGACTCAGCTGCTTACGTAAGTAGCTTACAAGTAGGTCAAGTAAGCATGTCAATTCGACAATGGTAAGTTACAAACCAACTAAACACTTTTTCCAACTAACTTGGTGATGCAGCAGCTTGCCTCTTCAAGCACCTCTCAAATGCAATGATGGCTACTCAAGTTTCCATGTCAAGCTCATGAGTGCTTCCATTTTCAATGTCATGCTAATGATTTCAACACAAATCCAATGTCAAGCGTTGATTTATGGGTTTGGCCTTTTTTCATCTGTTTTAATGATTTTTGGTTGTTGGAATATTAGAGGTCTCAATGACCCTTTAAAACATGCTGAAGTCAGGAGGTTTTTAGTGAGGAGAAGCTCTCGTTGTGTGGTTTAGTTGAAACCAAGGTTAAGGAGGTTAATCTTATGAATGTCTCTCGTGCGATTAATCCTTTTGGAAGTTTTTTTGCCATTCTGATATTAGTCCGTTTGGTCATATCTGGGTATGTTGGAATCCTAGTGATGTTGTTGTTAGCATTATTCAGTCTTCAGCTCAAGCTATTCACTGCCGTGTGACTCCTATTTCTGGGGTTTGGAATTGTGTAGTTTCAGTGGTTTATGGTGAGTGTGATTACGAGAAGCGGCGAGATCTTTGGGCTGACCTGCTTAATTGTGGTAGTATGGTTGATGATTCCCCATGGCTTGTTTTAGGTGATTTCAATGCTATTCGTTCTCCGTTTGAGCATAGTGGTGGATCTGTGGCTTGGCCAGCTTGGAAAGATGACTTGGGTTGCTGTTTGGGTCAAGCTGGCTTGGATGATCTGCAGTATTCTGGGTGTAAGTTTACTTGGTTTAATAAGCAGATTCAGTCTCCTATTTGGCGCAAGTTGGACCGTGTTCTGGTAAATCCTTCTTGGGAGTGTACTTTCCCGGGTTCTTCTGCCCGCTTTCTTCCTTCCCGGATTTCTGATCACTCTCCTATGGTTGTTAAGCTTGCAGAGCTCCCTAAAAGGAAAATTCCCTTTAAATTCTTTCAGTTTTGGGTGGATCATCCTGACTTTCTTTCTGTTGTGGCTAGGGCTTGGGATATTGATGTTCATGGTACTCCAATGTTCCGGTTATGTTGTAAGCTAAAGAATGTTAAGGCAGCTTTGAAGAAATTTAATGTTGAGCATTTCTCTAAAATTTCTTGTCGTGTTTTGGAGATCAGGAAGGAGTTGGATAGAGTTCAATGTGCTTTACAGGACTTCCCCATGACCCTGCTCTGTTAGCTGAGAAAGCTCGTCTTTCAGTGAGTTATGGTGATTTGAGTCGGGCTGAAGAAGGCTTTAATAGACAGAAATCTCGAGTTCAGTGGCTTAACCTTGGGGATCAGAATTCTAAGTTCTTCTTTACCGCTATGAAGAGTTTTCATGGCCGTAGTAAGGTTACTTCTATTACTAAAGAGGATGGTACCCGAGTGGAGGAAGATGCTTTGGTTAGAGATGAGATTGTTTCTTTTTTTGAGTCTCTTTTAGGTCCTCAGCATCGTCAGCAGGATTTTGATAGGGTGACCCTCCATTCTGCTATTACTAGACATGTGACTGAGGAGCAGAGTATGGCTCTCTCTCGTGAGGTTGAGGATGAGGAGATTAAGGCTGTTTAGTTCGGGCTGAAAGACAATAAAGCTCCAGGTCCGGATGGGTTTAATTCGGGTTTCTTTAAGAAGTGTTGGAATATTGTGGGGGATGATGTCTTATGTGCTATTCATTCATTCTTTTCTTCTGGTCGTCTTTTGAGGCAGGTAAATGCTACATCCATTGCTCTGATTCCTAAGATTCCTAATCCTTCCTAGGTTAAGGATTATAGGCCCATTTCTTGCTGTAACACCATTTACAAGTGCATTGCTAAGCTGATTGCGAACAGAATTAAGGTCATTCTCCCTTCGGTGATCAGTCAAAATCAATCTGCTTTTGTCGAGGGAAGGCGTATTAGCGACAATATTCTCTTATGTCAGGAATTGGTTCGGAATTATCACCGGAATGGCGGTTCCCCGAGGTGTGCTCTTAAGATTGACTTGATGAAAGCTTATGACACTGTTCGTTGGGATTTTTTGGTTGAGGTTCTGAGGACTGTTGGTATTCCTGAGAGGATGGTGGGTTGGATTCAGGAGTGTATGACTACTACGAGATTCTCTGTTTCTATTAATGGTGAGCTGCATGGATTTTTCTCTGGGGGTCGTGGGTTGCGACAAGGTGATCCTATGTCTCCTTATCTTTTTGTTTTGGCTATGGAAGTTTTATCAGGCCTTCTTCGTAATATGGCTACTGATCCGGGTTTCCAGTTCCACTGGCGGTGTTCAAAGGACCGTCTTACTCATCTCTGTTTTGCATATGACCTTATGAGTTTTTGTAAAGCAGATGCATCCTCTGTGTTTCTTTGATCAAGGATTGTATTGGACAGTTCAGTGGTTTATCAGGTTTAATTCCGAATCCAGCTAAGAGTCATCTCTTCTCTTCTGGCATCTCTCTTTCTATGCAAGACCAACTGCGTGATGTGTTGAGATTCCAGGTGGGGACTCTTCCTGTGAGGTATTTGGGGGTTCCTTTGATCTCTACTAAACTTAGGGCCTCTGACTGTGCTTCTCTTGTGGATCGTATTGTTATGCGTGCTAAAAGTTGGAGTTGTAAGTTTCTCTCTTATGCAGGTCGGCTCCAGCTTATAAAGTCTGTTTTGTTCTCCATTCAAGTTTATTGGTCTTCTTTATTTATTCTTCCTAAGTCAGTGATTAAGAAGGTGGAGACTATCCTTCGTTCTTTCCTTTGGAAGGGTAGTGCGCTTATCCCTACTGGGGCTAGAGTAGCTTGGAGCAAAATTTGTTTACCTCTTAAGGAGGGGGGACTGGGTATAAAGAGTCTGGAAGCTTGGAATAGAGCGGCTATTGTCAAGCATATTTGGTTTCTCTGTTCTGGTCAGGTTTCTTCTTGGTCTACTTGGGTTTACTCTTATTTACTGAGGGGGAGAAGTTTTTGGGAGATCCCTCGTCCTTCTGATTGCTCTTGGAGTTGGCGTAAGATTTTGGAGCTTCGTTCTTGGTCCCGTCGGCGGATGAGAGTGAGTATTGGGAATGGTGAGTCGACATTATTGTGGTTTGATAATTGGCATCCTGTAGGCCCGATTGAGGACTCATTGGGCGAGAGAGAGTGATTTATGATTCTGGCTTGGATAGGATGGCGACAGTTGCTTCCATTATCTCTGATTCTGCTTGGCATTGGCCCCCTTCTAGATCTGCTGCTCTTGTTGATTTGGCTCAGACTCACATTCCGTCTCCTTCTAGTTTGAGGGAGGATGTGCTGGTTTGGGAAGATGATAGACATGGGAGATTTTCTGTGGATTGTGCCTGGAATGCTTTGAGGTCGAGTAGACCCGAGATGCCTTGGTCCCGAGTTGTCTGGTTCCGGAAATCTATTCCCCGCCATTCTTTTCTTCTTGGATGTCTATTCAGGGAGGCCTTTGTACTCAGGACGTCTTATGAAATTTGGTATATCCTCATGCTCGCGGTGTATCCTTTGTGGTTGTTCGAGTGAGGACATCGATCATCTTTTATTTCAGTGCCTCTTTACATCGAGGGTTTGGTCGTCTGTGTTAGCCATGTGTGGTTTAGATTGGAGCTGTCGAGATTGGCGCCAAACTGTTGAATGGCTTTGTCAGTTCTCTGGTGCCTCTTTATATCATCTTTTGGTTCGTCTGTCCTTTGCAGCGTCAGTCTACCATATATGGAGGGAGAGGAATGCTCGCACTCATGATATGCCTCTTAGGCCAGTTTCTGTTCTTATATATGATATTGTTTTTGATGTTCGGAATCGTGTTAGTTCTTTACGTAAGGTGACTCCATCTTATGACAATAAATGGCTTCACCTTTCGTGGCATTTGCCCGATGACATCTTTAGTTGATCTCTTGTAGCCGTTTGGCTTTCTTCTAGGAGGGCTTGTCCTCTCTAGATCCTGGGGGATGCCCCTTTGCTCTTGTATAGTTTTCTTTTGGTTATAATACTTACCTTATCCAAAAAAAAGCACACTTGTTAATTCATGCTTCAACATAAGCACATCAAGCATCTTACTCACGGAAATATGTGTAACAAAGCAACCAGACTTGTCTCACAAATTTAACAACACACAAGCATAAGTAAACTTCAAGAGTAAGTCACGGCCTCATCAATCCATAAGCATTTCATTTTGTTTCAACACTCATTCACTCAAATGCCTCACCACAGCACTCAAACACACTTTTTTTCCCCACACTTCACAAGATTGCAATAACTTCACAAAGATTGCAAACAAGCTAGTTCACGCAAATGCTTGGAGTAATGAAGTGCAATCTGATTTTCTCAAAGTATATATGAACAATACCTATTGAAAACAAGCTAAGTGACATGCATATGGCAAGAACAAAGCAAGGGTGGTGATGGTTCTTCCTTGGCCGAATCTGACCTGATGCATTTTTTTTTTGAAACTAATAACTTAATAACAATGTTAAACACGTCCTAGTAACTTACAATTAACAACTAAACACTTGATTCAAGCAAAGAACACAAAAGCCCCAATTTTGACCTAAGTAGCCAAAGATTAACTCAAAGAAATACTCATGATCAATCAAAAACACTCAAGGGCAGAATGTTATTCATGCTATTTTGATCACAAATCAACACGAATCAGCAAGAAACAACAAAGAACACATAAGAAACACCAATGGCCGAAACTTGAGGACAAATTCCTTAATGGCCGAAATCAACAACAACAACAACAAAATCAAAGATGAATACAAGATTAAACAACACAAAGGATATGAAATCAGACCACAGAACCCTAAGCTCTGATACCAAATGACAAGAAACTCACTTGGGTTTGAAACCTAGCAAACCCCCAAGCATCTTTCTCAAAACCCCAATAACTTTGAATACTGATTTTGTAGGAACGAAACCCAACCAAGATCAGCCCCTAACCACCATGAAACTCACGTCCATGATAACCACAAGCATGAAATCAGATTGTATTTTGCTAGCAATGGAGACGCCACTAAGTTGCCAAGCTTAGATAAGTCAATTTGAACTTGAAAAGGGGAATCCCTCCCTCAACAAGGTTTCAGCCATAGCCATGGAAATCTCAGGCTTTTTCTCTTTCAAATTTTGTATATTACGTTAGTTTTCTCCAAAATACAAAGAAGAGTCATATAATAAGGGTTACAAGAGAGTAAAAAGACTAAAATGACCCTAGAGCTAAAATTACCAAAAGCCCTAAGTCAATCACCTCAACCACGACCATTAAGGTCCTTTTGCACCTAAATAAACTTAAAACAAAGATTAGAAGCTATCTCACTTAAGCTAATTGAGGTGCTTACATGCTATAGTAAATTGACGTGCTTCCGGCTAAGTACAGATCTA
Source organism: Zanthoxylum bungeanum (assembly GCA_019454045.1). Classification (NCBI taxonomy): domain Eukaryota; kingdom Viridiplantae; phylum Streptophyta; class Magnoliopsida; order Sapindales; family Rutaceae; genus Zanthoxylum; species Zanthoxylum bungeanum. The sequence goes on along the minus strand of SKCR01037989.1, from coordinate 18,884 downwards.
AGCATAATTAAGCCTAATGGCATAGTCAACCATGCTAATTACATCATAAATAAAGTCAAAATGTCGAGCACAAATGACAAAAATGCCCCCATTTGGCCTAATTCAACATAGTCCCAAAATGGGTGAAATCGGGTCAAAAGGGTGCTGGTGCTAAAGCTGCTCTGCTTTGCTTAGTCTGAGCTGATCTGGGTCAAATGAAATAGCTTGGGGACCTCTTTTTTTTTTTTTTTTTGGATAAAGTAAGTATTATAACCAAAAGAAAACCATACAAAGAGCAAAGGGGCATACCCCAGGCAACTAGAGAGGACAAGCCCTCCTAGAAGAAAAGCCGAAAGGCTACAAGCAAAAGATCAACAGAAGATGTCAACGGGGCAAGTTCCAGGAAAGGTGAAGCCATTTATTGTCATAAGATGGTTTCACCTTACGTAAAAAGCTAGCACGATTTCGAACATCAAAACAATATCATAAAGAAGAGCAGAAACAGGCCAAAAAGGCATATCATGAGTGCGAGCATTCCTCTCCCTCCAAATATGGTAGACTGACGCTGCAAAAGACAGACGAACCAGAAGGTGACGTAAAGAGGCATCGGTGAACTGACATAACCACTCAACAGTCTGATGCCAATCCCGGTGTCTCCAATCTAACCCACACATAGCCAGCACAGACGACCAGGCCCTCGAAGAGAAGAGGCACTGGAAGAAAATATGATCAATGTCCTCACTTGAACAACCACAGAGAATATAACGCGAGCAAGCAGAGATACCAAACCTCATCAAACTATCCTGGGTACAAAGTTTGATGAGGTTGATGAGGGAACCTTGAGCTTGAAAGACTATATTTGTGTTATAGTCGAATTGAAATCCTTTGTGCTTCATTGTGTTTCATTGGAGTGTAAACACTTGTGAGTGTGTGTGAGGAGAAAAGAAAGGTGAGCTCAAACACTATAGCGAGTGACCACAAGATTGCTTCAGTGACACGTTGATTGCTTGCTTGCTTATTTATTGCATTTAGCTAACTCTTCATTCTTTCTTATTCTGAGCACTCTAGCTATAAGTTTCTTTCGATTGAGTCTCCGTGATTACTTATCTTATTTGCTTTATTCCACCTGCTCTATATATACATTGTGTTTCTGCTAGCTTGTGGACTACATCTTAGTTGACCATTCTGGGAATGTAGTTGATTTGTAATTGAATTGAGGAAGAACTCAATAGTGGTAAAAGGCAGTGAGTGTGAGCACAATATCGGGTAAAAGCCAATATAGTGGAAACACGAGTGGATTGAGATATAATTGAGTGTAAACACGTGAGATTGTGAGCTTGAGAGGATTTTACATATCGTATTACTTTCTTGTTATTACTGATTTGTTTGTTGAGCTTTGAAATGGCAGGTGTTAGTTTAACCATCGATGAGAAGCTTGCAGCTATGGATAGAAAGTTTACAGATATGATGGAGAATATGAATGCTGCATTGGAAAGGTTGTCCAAGAGTGTAGAGAGTATTCAGTCGGGCAGTGTTCCCAGAGCACCACCACCTCAGAATGTACCACCACCTCATAATGTACCACCACCTCATAATGTACTACCACCTCATAATGTACCACCACCTCATAATGTGCCACCACGTCGAGTACCACCGCAACATATACTATCGGATGAAGAAGAAGCCGAGAATGACTTTGATGATTTTGATGATCTTGATGATGTTGAGGAGAGGTTTCAACCTAGACATAATAGGAGGGATAGACGATTTGGTGATAGAGGTGTATTTGATGATAGGCGAGGGGATTATGATCGAAGGGGTTATGGTAGACGAGGGGACTTAGATGGAGATCTAGGTAGCATTAAAATCAAGATACCAACCTTTCAGGGGAAGAATGATCCCGAGGCTTATTTGGAATGGGAGAATAAGATTGAGCTGATATTCAATTGCCATCACTACTCAGATGTGAAGAAAATCAATCTGGCAGCTATTGAGTTTACTGATTATGCCATGATATGGTGGGATCAGCTTGTTGCTACTCAGAGAAGAAACTATGAGAGACCAGTTCAGACTTGGGAAGAACTCAGAGGTCTTATGAGGAAGAGGTTCATTCCGAGCCATTACTACCGTGAGTTGTATCAGAAGCTACAACATCTGTATCAGGGTACCAAGAGTGTTGAGGATTACTACACAGAGATGGAAGTTGCCATGATCAGGGCGAATGTAGTTGAGGATGCAGAGGCTACTATGGCACGGTTTCTTGGAGGCTTAAATAGAGAGATTGCCAACATGGTGGAGTTACATCATTATGTTGATTTGGAGGACATGCTTCACATGGCTGTCAAGGTAGAGAGGCAACTCAAGAAGAAGGCCACTTCCAGATTTGGTACTCAGACTACTTCTACTTGGAAGGGGAAATGGGTTCCGAATGAGAAGCGAGATGGAGGCTTTAACAAGCCTAGGGCCAAACCTAGTGGCAAGGGTAAAGAGGCTGCAGAATCGAGTAAGCCTAAACCTAAACTTGAGGGTACAGCTACGAGAACTAAGGATGTCAAGTGTTTCAAGTGTTTGGGCATGGGACACTATGCTTCACAATGTCCCAATAGGCGTACCTTAGTGATTGATAAAAAGAGTGGAGAGGTGTACTCTACCGATAGTGAGGTTGAGGAGGAGATGCCAGAGTTGGAGGATGCTAGTGACCATGAGGGAGCTGCATACCCGCTGGATAACTTATCCTTAGTTGTCAAGCGTGCTTTGAGTGCACATGTTGTAGAGGATGAGAGTGTGCAGCAGAGGGAGAACATATTCCATACTAGGTGCCGTGTGAATGGCAAGGGGTGTAGTATGATCATAGATGGGGGCAGTTGTACTAATGTTGCTAGCACAGCTTTGATTGAGCGATTGGGGTTGAGTTGCTTAAGACATCTGAAGCCTTACAAGTTGCAGTGGTTAAATGATTGTGGGGAAATAAGTGTGACAAAGCAGGTATTGTTCAGCTTTACCATACACAGATGATATCCTATGTGATGTGATACCGATGCATGCAGGACATATTCTTTTGGGCAGGCCGTGGCAGTTTGATAAGAAGGTTATTCAAGATGGGTTCAAGAACAAGTACTCTTTCCAGCATAAGGGAAAACCCATTACATTATACCCACTTACACCTGCACAAGTCCATGAAGATCAGGTTAAGTTACAACTTGAGCGTGACAAAGAGAGAGCGAAGGGAAACACCACCTTGGGTGAGACTAGTGAGAGTGGTGTATCTGGTGAGAAAAATAAGGCAAAGGCCGAGGGAGTTTCCAAGGGGAGTGTGAGTGAACGTAAGGGCGAAACAAAAGGGAGAGTTAAAAAGAGTTTCTACATGGGTGAGGGTGAAGCAAGGAAAGCGTTCAAGGCTAGCAAGCTCATGTTATTGTTAGTCTATAAGGAGCCTCATATTTATTTTACTAACTCTGACCATTTGCTTCCTGTGTCTATTTCATCTCTTTTGCAGGATTACAGTGACGTACTGACAGAGGACATACCTAGTGGGCTTCCACCCATTAGAGGTATTGAACACCAGATAGACTTCATACCTGGAGCAGTCATTCCTAACAGACCGGCTTATAGGAGCAATCCCGAGGAGACAAAGGAGCTACAAAGGCAAGTACGGGAGTTGATGAACAAGGGGTATGTAAGGGAAAGCATGAGTCCTTGTGCAGTACCAGTGCTTCTAGTTCCTAAGAAAGATGGGACGTGGCGTATGTGCGTTGACTGCCGAGCTATCAACAATATTACGGTAAAGTATCGTCACCCCATTCCTAGGCTAGATGACATGTTGGATGAATTGCATGGTTCCAAAATTTTTAGTAAGATTGATTTAAAGAGTGGATACCATCAAATTTGCATGAGAGAGGGAGATGAGTGGAAAACTGCATTTAAGACTAAGTATGGCTTGTATGAATGGTTAGTTATGCCATTTGGTCTCTCAAACGCACCTAGCACATTTATGAGATTGATGAATCATGTTATGCGTGCATTTTTAGGTAAGTTTGTTGTGGTTTATTTTGATGACATCTTAGTTTATAGTAAAACAGTAGATGAGCATGTAATGCATTTGGAGCATGTACTTGATGTTTTACGAAAAGAACAATTGTATGCTAACTCTGACAAATGCACATTTTGCATGGATAGAATTGTTTTTCTTGGCTTTGTTGTGAGTGCAGATGGCATCGAGGTAGATGTGGAGAAGGTAAAGGCAATTCAGGAATGGCCTACACCAACTACAGTGACAGAAGTCCGAAGCTTTCATGGGTTAGCGAGCTTCTATAGGAGATTTGTCAATGACTTCAGTAGCATTGCCGCGCCATTGATTGAGGTAGTAAAGAAGACAGTTGGTTTTCAATGGGGCGAGGCGCAAGAGCGAGCATTCTAGGACCTTAAAGCGAAGTTATGCAGTGCACCCATTTTAGCACTACCCAACTTCGAGAAGACATTTGAGATTGAGTGCGACGCATCAGGGTTAGGTATTGGAGCAGTTCTCATGCAAGAAAAGCGGCCAATAGCCTATTTTAGTGAGAAGCTGAATGGAGCAGCTTTGAGGTACCCCACGTATGACAAAGAGTTATATGCGCTTGTGAGAGCACTTGAGACATGGCAGCACTACTTGTGGCCTAAAGAGTTCGTGATCCACACCGACCATGAATCATTAAAACACTTGAAGGGTCAAGGTAAGCTGAATAAGCGACACGCAAAATGGATGGAATTCGTTGAGTCATTTCCATATGTTATACGCTACAAGCAAGGTAAAGAAAACATAGTGGCTGATGCATTATCTCGCAGGTATGTTTTACTTACTTCAATGCATGCACGGATGTTGGGATTTGATTTGATTAAGGAATTATATGAGTGTGATTCTGATTTTGGTGAGATTTATGCTACTTGTGCAAAGTCATCTTTTGGAAAGTTTTACATTCATGACGGATTCTTATTTAAAGCAAACAGGTTGTGTGTTCCTGCTTGTAGTATGCGTGAGTTGCTTCTGAAAGAAGCGCATGGGGGAGGTTTGATGGGGCATTTTGGAATTACTAAGACTTTGGCTATTTTACATGAGCACTTTTATTGGCCTAAAATGAAACGTGATGTTGAGCGTATTTGTGATAAGTGTCTAACATGTAAGCATGCTAAATCTAAATTAATGCCACATGGTTTGTATACTCCTTTGCCTGTACCTAGTGAACCCTGGGTTGATATATCGATGGATTTTGTGTTAGGTTTGCCTAGGACAAAGAGGGTTAGAGATTCAATCTTTGTTGTAGTTGATAGGTTTAGTAAAATGGCTCATTTCATTGCATGTCATAAAACCGATGATGCTACAAACATTGCATATTTATTTTTCAGAGACATAGTGCGACTCCATGGTATACCTAGGAGTATTGTATCTGATAAAGATGTTAAGTTCCTTAGCCATTTTTGGAAGGTGTTGTGGGCTAAACTAGGCACCAAATTATTGTATTCTACCACATGTCATCCACAGACTGATGGACAAACAGAGGTAGTTAATAGGACTTTATCTCAATTATTGCGCACTATAGTTGGCAAGAATTTGAAGAGTTGGGAAGATTGTTTTCCATTTATTGAGTTTGCATATAATCGTAGCATTCATTCTTCTACATCATTTTCACCTTTTGAAATTGTTTATGGTTTTCAGCCACTAACTCCATTGGATTTGTTACCTTTGCCTGTTGATGAGCATGTGGGGCTAGATGGAAAAAGGAAAGCCGATTTGGTGAAGCACATACATGAGAAAGCAAGAGAACAAATACAACGAAAGAATGAGCAATATGCTTCTCTTGCTAATAAGGGCAGAAAGCATGTGGTATTTCAGCCTGGAGATTGGGTTTGGGTACACATGGGCAAGGTCTTCCTGAACAACGTAAATCTAAGCTACAACCGAGAGGGGATGGTCCATTTCAAGTTTTGGAACGGATTAATGACAACGCATACATGCTGGATTTACAAGGTAAGTATAATGTGTCTGCTACATTTAATGTTTCTGACTTAACTCCTTTTGATGCAGGTACAGATTCGAGGTCGAATCCTTTTCAAGAGGGAGGGGATGACATGATCCAGGCCGACAACAAACCAAAGGACGCATTACAAGTACCAGAAGGGCCAATTACGAGGTAGAGGACCAAAAGACTCAGAGAAGCAATGGCGGGATTAGTTCAGAGTTTTATGGCCGACTGCAACAAACAAATAGAGATGCATGTGGGCTTCGATGGAAAGGGCCCAAAACATTTCACTTGGCCCAAATCAGTTTAGAATAAAGCTTAAAGCTTAAAGCTTTGGCTATGGCCGAATTATTGTAAGGGAGGGATTCCCCTTTTCAAGTTTGAATCGACTTATCTAAGTTTTGGCAAACTTAGTGGCGTCTCCATTGCTAGCAAAACACTACAAGGATTCATCTTAAAGGTTCTCAAGGGCAAGTTCTTTGTGGGTCTTCTTTGTGGCCTTGGAAGGGTTTTGTTTCTACAAAATCATATTCGCGGTTCTTGGGGTTCTGTCCGTTGCTTGGGGTTTGCTTGGATTTCGAATCCAAGTGGGTTTCTTGTCACTTGGACCTTCCATCTCAACACTAAACAAACAAATTAGAAATAATAAAAAAGCAAAACAAATATGTAAATCCTCACAATCTCAAGTGTTTACACTCGAATGATATCACTCCACTCGTGTTTGCACTCTATTGGCTTTTACCTGATATTGCGCTCACACTCACTTCCTTTTACCACTCTTGAGTTCTTCCTCAATTCAAATGCAAATCAAACTCAGTCAAAGAATGGTAAACTAATGTGTAGTCCACAAGCTAGCAGAAACACAAAGAACCAATAATGTATATAGTGCAGGTGGAATAATGCGAATAAGAATAGTAATCACGAAGACTCAATCAAAGAGACTTAAGCTAGAGTGCACGGAATAAGAAAAAAGACGAGTTAGCTAAATGCGCAAACAAACATGCAAGCACTCAATGTGACACTTAGCCAATCTTGTGATCACTCGCTATTGTTTTTGTCTCACTCTTTTCTTTTCTTTTTTTTCCTTTTTTTTTAACTCTTTTTTTTCCCTTTTTTCTTTTGTCTCTAACACTCAAAGTGTATACAAAGCAAATGAAATACAATGCAAATAACAAGATTACCACATTCGGTAATTTTCAAGTTATATCCTTAATACATATAAATACAACTCAAATGACAATGTAACTCATATAATCAATTCGACAATGTGGTAATATCTACCTTTCAACTTGCAAATGAGTATAAATGATCTAGTTACAATGTAACCAACTCAATTTCGAAATATATTAATAAATCTCACTAGGTCGAATCTGATCTTATTCTTTTTTTTTTTTTGGATTTTTGACACTAATAACTTAATAACAATGTTAAACACGTCCTAGTAACATACAATTAACAACTAAACACTTGATTCAAGCAAATAACACAAAAGCCCCAATTTGACCTAAGTAGCCAAGGCTTCACTCAAAGAAATACTCATGATCAATCAAAAACACTCAAGGGAAGAATGTTATTCATGCTATTTTGATCACAAATCAACAAGAATCAGCAAGAAACAATAAGATCCTACAATGGCCGAATCAAGGTGGAAGTAAAACCTTGATGCTGAAACTAAATCAACAAAGAACAAAGATGAATACAAGATTAAATAACACAAAGGATAGGAAATCAGACCTCAAAACCCTAAGATCATGATACCAAATGACAAGAACTCACTTGGGTTGGAAACCAAGCAAACCCCCAAGCATCTTTCTCAAAACCCCAAGAACTTTGAATACTGATTTTGTATGAACAAAACCCAACCAAGATCAGCCCCTAACCACCATGAAACTCACGTCCATGATAACCACAAGCATGAAATCAGATTGTATTTTGCTAGCAATGGAGACGCCACTAAGTTGCCAAGCTTAGATAAGTCAATTTGAACTTGAAAAGCGGAATCCCTCCCTCACAATAAATTTAGCCATAGCCAAAGCTTAAAAGCTTGAAATTTTCTCAAAATATCGTGTATGTTATTTCAAAGAAGAAGAAAACAAATTTTAAATAGGTTACAAAGAGAAACCTTAAAGGTGTGAATGGACAAAAATATCCTTAAAGTGATATTACCAAAAGACCTAAAAACTACCCAAAGCTTTCACTCAAGCACGTCCCCAAAAGTCTTTTCCCACCTAAAGTAGCTTAAAACAATGATTAGAAACTAATCTAACTTAAGCTAATTTGAGGTGCTTACATCAATAGTAAATTGACGTTCTTACTCAATAAGCAAGGTTCTAAGCATAATTAACCCTAATGACATGGTCAACTAGCTTAATTACTTCATAAATAAAGTCAACATGTCGAGCACAAATGACAAAAATGCCCCCATTTGGCCAAATTCAACATAGTCCCAAAATAGGTCAAATCGGGTCAAAAGAGTGCTGGTGCTGAAGCTGCTATGCTATGCTTCAGTCTGAACTGATCTGGGTCAAATGAAATAGCTTGGGGACCTCTCTGGTTATGGCCATATGTGTCTCTAGTGTGCACTTGACTTGGTTTGACAAGAAACTCACTTTGGTTGGAAACCAAGCAAACCCCCAAGCATCTTTCTCAAAACCCCAAGAACTTTGAATACTGATTTTGTAGGAACAAAACCCAACCAAGATCAGCCCCTAACCACCATGAAACTCACGTCCATGATAACCACAAGCATGAAATCAGATTTTATTTTGCTAGCAATGGAGACGCCACTAAGTTGCCAAGCTTAGATAAGTCAATTTGAACTTGAAAAGGGGAATCCCTCCCTCACAAGAAATTTAGCCATAGACAAAGCTTAAAAACTTGAAAGTTTCTCAAAATGTCGAGTATGTTATTATTGCAAAGAATAAGAAAACAAAGTTTAAATAGGCGTGAATGGACAAAAATGTCCCTAAAGTGAAATTACCAAAAGACCTAAAAACTACCCAAAGCTTTCACTCAAGCATGTCACCAAAAGTATTTTCCCACCTAAAGTGACAAAGAAACCCACTTGGATTCGAAATCCAAGCAAACCCCAAGAACCGGACAGAACCCCAAGAACCGCGAATATGATTTTGTAGAAACAAAACCCTTCCAAGGCCACAAAGAAGACCCACAAAGAACTTGCCCTTGAGAACCTTTAAGATGAATCCTTGTAGTGTTTTGCTAGCAATGGAGACGCCACTAAGTTTGCCAAAACTTAGATAAGTCGATTCAAACTTGAAAAGGGGAATCCCTCCCTTACAATAATTCGGCCATAGCCAAAGCTTTAAGCTTTTTGAGTTTACAAATTCGTTTGTTACTTCAAATGAAGAAGAAAGTAAGCTTAAATAGTGTTACAAAAAGAAACCCTAAAGGCATAAAGACAATAATGCCCCTAAAAACGAAATTACACAAATATCAAGTCTTTAAGTCTTTAAAAGCCTAAAAAGCTTTATTCTAAACTGATTTGGGCCAAGTGAAATGGCTTTGGGCCCTTTCCATCGAAGCCCACATGCGCCTCTATTTGTTGGTTGCAGCCGGCCATAAAACTCTGAACTAATCCCGCCATTGCTTCTCTGAGTTCTTTTGGTCCTCTGCCTCGTAATTGGCCCTTCTGGTACTTGTAATGCGTCATTTGGTTTGTTGTCTGCCTGGATCATGTCATCCCCTCCCTCTTGAAAAGGATTCGACCTCGAATCTGTACCTGCATCAAAAGGAGTTAAGTCAGAAACATTAAATGTAGCAGACACATTATACTTACCTTGTAAATCCAGCTTGTATGCATTGTCATTAATCCGTTCCAAAACTTGAAATGGACCATCCCCTCTCGGTTGTTGTAGCTTAGATTTACGTTGTTCAGGAAATCTCTCCTTGCGCATGTGTACCCAAACCCAATCTCCAGGCTGAAATACCACACGCTTTCTTCCCTTATTAGCATGAGAAGCATATTGCTCATTCTTTCGTTGTATTTGCTCTCTTGCTTTCTCATGTATGTGCTTCACCAAATCGGCCTTCCTTTTTCCATCGAGCCCCGCGTGCTCATCAACAGGCAAAGGTAACAAATCCAATGGAGTTAGTGGCTGAAAACCATAAACAATTTCAAAAGGTGAATGAAGAAGTATAAGAATGAATGCTACGATTATATGCAAACTCAATAAATGGCAAACAATCTTCCCAACTCTTCAAATTCTTGCCAACTATAGTGCGCAATAATTGAGATAAAGTCCTATTAACTACCTCTGTTTGTCCGTCAGTCTGTGGATGACATGTGGTAGAATACAATAATTTGGTGCCTAGTTTAGCCCACAACACCTTCCAAAAATGGCTAAGGAACTTAACATCTCTATCAGATACAATACTCCTAGGTATACCATGGAGTCGCACTATGTCTCTCTGAAAAATAAATATGCAATGTTTGTAGCATCATCGGTTTTATGACATGCAATGAAATGAGCCATTTTACTAAACCTATCAACTACAACAAAGATTGAATCTCTACCCCTCTTTGTCCTAGGCAAACCTAACACAAAATCCATCGATATATCAACCCAGGGTTCACTAGGTACAGGCAAAGGAGTATACAAACCATGTGGCATTAATTTAGATTTAGCATGCTTACATGTTAGACACTTATCACAAATACGCTCAACATCACGTTTCATTTTAGGCCAATAAAAGTGCTCATGTAAAATAGCTAAAGTCTTAGTAATCCCAAAATGCCCCATCAAACCTCCCCCATGCGCTTCTTTCACAAGCAACTCACGCATACTACAAGCAGGAACACACAACATGTTCGTTTTAAATAAGAATCCATCATGAATGTAAAACTTTCCAAAAGATGACTTTGCACAAGTAGCATAAATCTCACCAAAATCAGAATCACACTCATATAATTCCTTAATCAAATCAAATCCCAACATCCGTGCATGCATTGAAGTAAGTAAAACATACCTGCGAGATAATGCATCAGCCACTATGTTTTCTTTACCTTGCTTGTAGCGTATAACATATGGAAATGACTCAACGAATTCCATCCATTTTGCGTGTCTCGCTTATTCAGCTTACCTTGACCCTTCAAGTGTTTTAATGATTCATGGTCGGTGTGGATCACGAACTCTTTAGGCCACAAGTAGTGCTGCCATGTCTCAAGTGCTCTCACAAGCGCATATAACTCTTTGTCATACGTGGGGTACCTCAAAGCTGCTCCATTCAGCTTCTCACTAAAATAGGCTATTGGCCGCTTTTCTTGCATGAGAACTGCTCCAATACCTAACCCTGATGCGTCGCACTCAATCTCAAATGTCTTCTCGAAGTTGGGTAGTGCTAAAATGGGTGCACTGCATAACTTCGCTTTAAGGTCCTGGAATGCTCGCTCTTGCGCCTCGCCCCATTGAAAACCAACTGTCTTCTTTACTACCTCAGTCAATGGCGCGGCAATGCTACTAAAGTCCTTGACAAATCTCCTATAGAAGCTCGCTAAACCATGAAAGCTTCGGACTTCTGTCACTGTAGTTGGTGTAGGCCATTCCTGAATTGCCTTTACCTTTTCCACATCTACCTCGATGCCATCTGCACTCACAACAAAGCCAAGAAAAACAATTCTATCCATGCAAAATGTGCATTTGTCAGAGTTAGCATACAATTGTTCTTTTCGTAAAACATCAAGTACATGCTCCAAATGCATTACATGCTCATCTTCTGTTTTACTATAAACTAAGATGTCATCAAAGTAAACCACAACAAACTTACCTAAAAATGCACGCATAACATGATTCATCAATCTCATAAATGTGCTAGGTGCGTTTGAGAGACCAAATGGCATAACTAACCATTCATACAAGCCATACTTAGTCTTAAATGCAGTTTTCCACTCATCTCCCTCTCTCATGCGAATTTGATGGTATCCACTCTTTAAATCAATCTTACTAAAAATTTTGGAACCATGCAATTCATCCAACATGTCATCTAGCCTAGGAATGGGGTGACGATACTTTACCGTAATATTGTTGATAGCTCGGCAGTCAACGCACATACGCCACGTCCCATCTTTCCTAGGAACTAGAAGCACTGGTACTGCACAAGGACTCATGCTTTCCCTTACATACCCCTTGTCCATCAACTCCCGTAGTTGCCTTTGTAGCTCCTTTGTCTCCTCGGGATTGCTCCTATAAGCCGGTCTGTTAGAATGACTGCTCCAGGTATGAAGTCAATCTGGTGTTCAAAACCTCTAATGGGTGGAAGCCCACTAGGTATGTCCTCTGTCAGTACGTCACTGTAATCCTGCAAAAGAGATGAAATAGACACAGGAAGCAAATGGTCAGAGTTAGTTAGTAAAATAAATATGAGGCTCCTTATAGACTAACAATAACATGAGCTTGCTAGCCTTGAATGCTTTCCTTGCTTCACCCTCACCCATGTAGAAACTCTTTTTAACTCTCTCTTTTGTTTCCCCCTTACGTTCACTCACACTCCCCTTGGAAACTCCCACGGCCTTGGCCTTATTTTTCTCACCAGATACACCACTCTCACTAGTCTCACCCAAGGTGGTGTTTCCCTTCGCTCTCTCTTTGTCACGCTCAAGTTGCAACTTAACCTGATCTTCATGGACTTGTGCAGGTGTAAGTGGGTATAATGTAATGGGTTTTCCCTTATGCTGGAAAGAGTACTTGTTCTTGAACCCATCATGAATAACCTTCTTATCAAACTGCCACGGCCTGCCCAAAAGAATATGTCCTGCATGCATCGGTATCACATCACATAGGACATCATCTGTGTATGGCCCAATGGTAAAGCTCAACAGTACCTGCTTTGTCACACTTATCTCCCCACAATCATTTAACCACTGCAACTTGTAAGGCTTCAGGTGTCTCAAGCAACTCAACCCCAATCGCTCAATCAAAGCTGTGCTAGCAACATTAGTACAACTGCCCCCATCTATGATCATACTACACCCTTTGCCATTCACACGGCACCTAGTATGGAATATGTTCTCCCTCTGCTGCACACTCTCATCCTCTACAACAAGTGCACTCAAAGCACGCTTGACAACTAAGGATAAGTTATCCAGCGGTATGCAGCTCCCTCATGGTCACTAGCATCCGCCAACTCTGGCATCTCCTCCTCAACCTCACTATCGGTAGAGTACACCTCTCCACTCTTTTTATCAATCACTAAGGTACGCCTATTGGGACATTGTGAAGCATAGTGTCCCATGCCCAAACACTTGAAACACTTGACATCTTTAGTTCTAGCAGCTGCACCCTCAGGTTTCGGTCTAGTTTTGCTCGGTTCCGCAGCCTCTTTACCCTTGGCACTAGGTTCGGCCCTAGGCTTATTAAAGCCTCCACTGAATTCGCCTCTAGGCTTGTCAAAGCCTCCATCTCGCTTCTCATTCGGAACCCATTTCCCTTTCCATGCAGAAGTAGCCTGAGTACCAAATCTGGATGTTGACTTTTTCTTGAGTTGCCTTTCTATCTTGATAGCCATGTGAAGCATATCCTCCAAATCAACATAATGATGCAACTCCACCATGTTTGCAATCTCTCTATTCAAGCCCCCTAGAAACCGTGCCGTAGTAGCTTCTGCATCCTCAACTACATTTGCCCTGATCATGGCAACTTCCATCTCTGTGTAATAGTCCTCAACACTTTTGGTCCCCTGATACAGATGTTGTAGTTTCTGATACAACTCCCTATAGTAATGGCTGGGTATAAATCTCTTCTCATGAGACCCCTAAGTTCTGCCCATGTCTGAACCGGTCTCTCATAGTTCTCCTCCGAGTAGAGGACAAGCTGATCCCACCAAATCATAGCATAATCGGTAAACTCAATTGCTGCCAGACTGATCTTCTTCTCGTCTGAGTAGTGATGACAGTTGAAAATCAATTCTATTTTCTTTTCCCATTCCAAATAAGCTTCAGGATCATTCTTGCCTTGGAAAGTTGGTATCTTGATCTTGATGCTACCTAGATCACCATCTACATCTCCCCGCCTACCATATCCTCTCCGATCATAATCCCCTCTTCTGGCATCAAATGCACCTCTATCATCAAACCGTCTATCCCTCCTATCATTCCTCCTATCAAACCTCCTATTAGGCCTCCTATCATGCCCAGGCTGAAATCTCTCCTCCACATCATCAAAACCATCAGAATCATCAAACTCATTTTCAGCTTCCTCTTCATCTGGTGGTACATACTATGGTGGTACACGGCGAGGTGGCACATTGTGAGGTGGTGGTACATTCTGAGGTGGTGGTACTCTGGGACCGCTACCAGTTTGAATACTCTCTACACTCTTGGACAATCTCTCCAAAGCAGTATTCATATTCTCCATCATATCTGTAAATTTCCTATCCAAGCCTCAAGCTTTTCATCAGTAGTTAGACCTGCCATCTCAACACTAAACAAACAGATTAGAAAAAAAACAGGAAAGTAAAGCAAATATCTAAATCCTCACAATCTCACGTGTTTACACTCGAATGATATCACTCCACTCGTGTTTGCACTCTATTGGCTTTTACCTGATACTGTGCTCATAATCACTGCCTTTTACCACTCTTGAGTTCGTCCTCAATTCAAATGTGAATCACACTCAATCCAAGAATACAAACCAAATGTAGTCCTCAAGCCAACATGAAACACAAAGGACCCAACAATATATATATATATATATATATATATTATATAATATATATATAGGGCAGGCGGAAAACAAAACTCGAATAGGAATAGTAATGACGGAGACTCAATCAATAATATTTAGCTAGAGTAATTAGAAATAAGGAGTAAACAATTAGCACAATGGAAAAAAAAAATAAGCATGCAAATTCACGGTCGTATGCAATTTCGGTAGAAAATTTGGCACCGCTATAGAAATTTTGATGGAATACCCTCCACGGGCACCTAAATGATAATATGGAACAAACTAGATTCAACCAAAAAAAATCATTTTTTTTACTCTTTTTTTTTTCTGCTCAAGTGATCACTATCACTCAAGTCCCTTTTTTTTTTCTTTTTTTTTTCTTTTTTGATAACGTCAGATGCTAAATGTGGTTCTGATTTCAGAGGCTGATTTAGGTTCTGATTTCAGAGGCTGGTTTTCAAAGCCTGATTTCAGAGTCTGATGATGGTCTGAATTCAGAGGCTGTTGGTCAGTGTCTGATTTCAGAGTCGAATAAGGGTCTGATTTCAGGGTCTGAATTCAGAGGCTAATTTTAGAGGTTACTGGTTAGGGTCTGATTTCAGAGGCTATTGGTTTAGGTCTGATTTCAGAGGTTACTGGTCTGGGTCTGATTTCAGAGGCTACTGGTCTGGGTCTGATTTCAGAGGCTAAGTTTCAGGGTCTGATCTCAGAAGCTGATTCAATAGTTAAGTTTCAGGGTCTGAACTCAGAGTCTGATTTCAGAGGCAGATTTCAAAGGTTACGTTTTAGGTCTGATTTCAAACTTCACTTAGTTTTCAGGGTCTGATTTCACACTACACTAGGGTTTTAGAAACAAAAACACACAGCCGCCAAGAACATGCTTATTTCTTAAACATATGCTAAAGAACAGAATGACTATGACGAACTGATAGGAAGAACAGAACAGAAGCCCAAGAAAGAAATGAAAAAACAAAAAATAGAAAAAATGAACTGATATGCAACTGGAATGAACTGATATGCAGAACACACCAAAAACAGATCCAGAAATAAACAAAACAAAAACAGAATCAAGATCCAACAAGGACTGAAACGAAAATAACAAAGAACAAACACACCAAAAACAGATCCAGAAATAAACAACAAAACAAAAAAAACAGAAACAAGATCCAACAAGAACTGAAACGAAAATAACAAAGAACAAGAGAAAAACAGAATCAAACAAAAGGAAAGATAGAAAAATCAGACCTTGGAACCCTGAGCTCTAGATACCAAATGACAAAGAAACCCACTTGGATTCGAAATCCAAGCAAACCCCAAGCAACGGACAGAACCCCAAGAACCGCGAATATGATTTTGTAGAAACAAAACCCTTCCAAGGCCAAAGAAGACCCACAAAGAACTTGCCCTTGAGAACCTTTAAGATGAATCCTTGTAGTGTTTTGCTAGCAATGGAGACGCCACTAAGTTTGCCAAAACTTAGATAAGTCGATTCAAACTTGAAAAGGGGAATCCCTCCCTTACAATAATTCGGCCATAGCCAAAGCTTTAAGCTTTTTGAGTTTACAAATTCGTTGGTTGCCTCAAATGAAGAAGAAAGTAAGCTTAAATATTGTTACAAAAAGAAACCCTAAAGGCATAAAGACAATAATGCCCCTAAAAAAACGAAATTACACAAATATCAAGTCTTTAAGTCTTTAAAAGCCTAAAAAGCTTTATTCTAAACTGATTTGGGCCAAGTGAAATGGCTTTGGGCCCTTTCCATCGAAGCCCACATGCGCCTCTATTTGTTGGTTGCAGCCGGCCATAAAACTCTGAACTAATCCCGCCATTGCTTCTCTGAGTCTTTGGTCCTCTGCCTCGTAATTGGCCCTTCTGGTACTTGTAATGCGTCATTTGGTTTGTTGTCTGCCTGGATCATGTCATAAAGTAGCTTAAAACAATGATTAGAAATAATCTACTTAAGCTAATTTGAGGTGCTTACATCAAATAGTAAATTGACGTGCTTACTCATAGCAAGGTTCTAAGCATAATTAACCCTAATAACCTGGTCAACTAGCTAATTACATCATAAATAAAGTCAACATGTCGAGCACAAATGACAAAAATGCCCCCACTTGGCCGAATTCAACAAAGTCCCAAAATAGGTCAAATCGGGTCAAAAAAAAGTGCTGAAGCTGCTTGCTATGCTTCAGTCTGAGCTGATCTGGGTCAAATGAAATAGCTTAGGGAACTCTGGTTATGCCCATATGTGTCTCTGGTGTGCACTTGACTTGGTTGCTGCAACTGGTCACCTAGCTTTGAGCTAGTCCCGCAAAGGCCTCTCTGATCTTCTTTGCTCTTTGGCTTCTGATTGGACCTGTTGGCAACTGCATGGGTTCCTCCAAGTTGTTAGCTGCATCCTGTAATGTCTCTAGTGTGGTTGGACTCATGTCATTCCCTCCTTGTTGAAAATGATTCGACCTCGAATTTGAACCTGCATCAAAATGAGTTAAGTCATAAACATTAAAAGTTGCAAATCCAGCTTATTGCATTGTCGTTAATCCGTTCCAAGACTTGAAATAGACCATCCCCTCTTGTTGCAACTTGGATCTTCGTTATGCTTGTATCTTTTCCTCTTGCATATAAAGCTGACATGAGTCCAACCACACCAGAGACATTACAGGATACAGCTAACAACTTGGAAGAACCCATGCAGTTGCCAACAGGGCCAATCACACGCCAAAGAGCAAAGAAGATCGAGAGGGCCTTTGCGGGACTAGCTCAGAGCTATGTGACCAGTTGCAGCAACCAAGTCAAGTGCACACCAGAGACACATATGGACATAACCAGAGAGGTCCCCAAGCTATTTCTTTTGATCCAGATCAGCTCAGACTGAAGCATAGCAGAGCAGCTTCAGCACCAGCACCTTTTGACCCGATTTCACCCCATTTGGGACTATGTTGAATTCGGCCAAATGGGGGCATTTTTGTTATTTGTGCTCGACATTTTGACTTTATTTATGATGTAATTAGCATGGTTGACTATGCCATTAGGCTTAATTATGCTTAGATTTGTACTTAGCCGGAGCACGTCAATTTACTATAGCATGTAAGCACCTTAATTAGCTTAAGTGAGATTAGCTTCTAATCTTGTTTTAAGTTTATTTAGGTGCAAAATGACCTTTAATGTTCGTGGTTGAGGTGCTTGACTTAGGGCTTTTGGTAATTTTAGCTCTAGGGTCATTTAGCCTTTTTACTATTTTGTAACCCTTATTATATGACTCTTCTTGTATTTTTGGACAACCAAAGTAATATACAGAATTTTGAAAAGAGAGAGAAAGCTTGAGCTTTCCATGGCTATGGCCAAAACCTTGTTGAGGAGGGATTCCCCTTTTCAAGTTAAATTGACTTATCTAAGCTTGGCAACTTAGTGGCGTCTCCATTGCTAGCAAAATACAATCTGATTTCATGCTTGTGGTTATCATGGACGTGAGTTTCATGGTGGTTAGGGGCTGATCTTGGTTGGTTTTGTTCCTACAAAATCAGTATTCAAAGTTCTTGGGGGTTTTGAGAAAGATGCTTGGGGGTTTTTGCTTGGTTTCCAACCAAGTGAGTTCTTGTCATTTGGTATCATGAGCTTAGGGTTCTGAGGTCTGATTTCCTATCCTTTGTGTTGTTTAATCTTGTATTCATCTTTGTTCTTTGTTGATTTAATTCGGCATCAAGGTTTTACTTCCACCATGATTCGGCCATTGTTGGATCTTGTTGTTTCTTGCTGATTCTTGTTGATTTGTGATCAAAATATCATGAATAACATTCTGCCATGACTGTTTTTTGATTGATCATGAGTATTTCTTTGAGTTAAGCTTTGGCTACTTAGGTCAAAATTGGGGCTTTGTGTTCTTTGCTTGAATCAAGTGTTTAGTTGTTAATTGTAAGTTACTAGGACGTGTTTAACATTGTTATTAAGTTATTAGTTTCAAAAATCAAAAAAAAAATGCATCAGGCAGATTCGGCCAAGGAAGAACCATCACCACCCTTGCTTTTTTCTTGCCATATGCATGTCACTTAGCTTGTTTTCAATAGGTATTGTTCATATCTACTTTGAGAAAATCAGATTGCACTTTATTACTCCTAACATTTGCTTGAACTAGCTTGTTTGCAATCTTTGTGAAGTTGTTGCAATCTTGTGAATTGTGAGGAAACAAGTGTTTTGAGTGTTGTGGTGAGGCATTTGAG
The DNA here is from genome assembly GCA_019454045.1 of Zanthoxylum bungeanum. Lineage (NCBI taxonomy): Eukaryota > Viridiplantae > Streptophyta > Magnoliopsida > Sapindales > Rutaceae > Zanthoxylum > Zanthoxylum bungeanum. The sequence goes on along the minus strand of SKCR01037989.1, from coordinate 14 downwards.
TGAATGAGTGTTGA